>QVOB01006209.1:12500-92954 GCA_014839585.1 Pseudomyrmex concolor
TTCCTTGGTAACTTCGAGAGAAGGAATGAAAAGTGACATTTGTTTAGACTCGAAAAAGAAATGAGAGTCTTCCAAGTTTTATTTGAATACTTTTACCCACGCGTTCATCAGGATCCTCTCGTGCTCCTTTGTGATTTTCTTTGTTTTATTAACGCGCATTTATAGGAAGACAACATTAATTTTTAATAAGAGTGTTCGTTATCGAGAAAAGCTAATTTTTTCGTAGCTCTTTAATCTCGCATTCTTTTTTTGCACACTTTTCAAACTAGCTGTAGGATGTTCTCTTGGAAGTAACAAGGATGTTTCAAGTCCTCATCGTCATATATATTCCGCAGAAAAACGAGAAGACATTTTACCCGCAAAGAGAGGTAAGGAGCGTGACCGCTAATGGGCGCGGTTTTAGCGAGGTATAAAATGAACGATGTCCTTACGAGAAAAGACTCTTGGAGTATCCCTCGGTCTTGGGAATTCGTCCCGGTTGCATCCTGCGGTGAGCGGCTCGTTCGAGCATGAATGAAGGAAAAACGACGGCGATTCGCGGAAGGACGCTGATGAGGTGGAGGCGAGGCGCTTCTCCGCCACTTCGCGCGAGTATAGCGGCGTGTCCGAAATATTCTCCGTTTCGACGATAGCATCGCTCATCAAAGCTTGGTGTCAGTCACGGGTGAGCGCGCTAATTGCGGCTCATTTCGACGAAAAGTCGTTACAAAAGATCTCTCGTCCGCGTGTTCTTTTTTTTTTTTTTTTCTTTACTTTCGAGATTTGCTATTCTCGAGATCCGGATCGGCGATAAGCACATCGTCGTCGACCGTAATCGGCGGATGATTCATGTCGTCCGATCACGCGTTTTTTAGATGATGTCTCTTCCTCTTCCTTCTCTTTGGACATACACCCTTTCCCCTCTCGAGTCGACCCGCGGAGAGACTGTCCGACTTGAAAAAAAAAAAATAATGTCATCGCGTGCCGCATAATCCGCCATCACCACCACGTAGCTCTCTTGGGCCACAAAATGTCTCGTTTATAAAGCGGTCGTTGACCGAAACGCGATCGCGTTCCCTCGACTTCTTCGAGTCGAGGTCATTTCACCGCGGGTTTACTTTGTACCGCGATTCTTCTTTCGGAAGACTTGTCGGCGGATTCTCCGTTTCCTTTCTTTCTTTCTTTCTTTCTTTTTTTTATTATATTCGTTCGGTATCCGCACAGTTAGTAGTAGTTTTGCTTTGTTCACGTAGGAACAATTTTTTTCAGCCCGATGTATACATGCGCGCTTAGCGGTTCGAAAAGAACGAAGATATAAAGAACAGTCCGGTCAAGAGCGAAGTCGGGTAAAATAAGAACGATTAAGTGCGAGATGGATATTTTTAAATTGAAGCAAAAAGCTATATCCCGGAGCGGCAATAACAAAATAATTAGAACCTTAGAATGCGAGGCACGTGTTTCTTCTGCCGTCGTTTTCTTCGTCTTCTTCCGTCTTCTTCTTCGCTTTTGGCTCCGCTCCGCTTCTTCTCGAAGAAAACGCGCGCACAACTTCTTCGATGAAGACCGCGGTAGGCGGCCGATTAAAGCAAAACCGCTAAGTGATTTGCCGTCTTTACATCCCGCCTAAATACAGACGGTAAGAAGCACGTACGTACGTTGTTCGCGCTTCGCACGGATTACGATTCACAGTAGTCCGATCTTGCGTTTAAGATCGTTTTTTTTTTTTTTTTTTTTTTTTTTTTTTTTTTTTTTTTTTTTTTTTATACCGAGCCGTTCTATTGGCTACGGAGCATCCGTGAGGATGAACTTAAAGACGATATTGGATGTGGGATTGAACTACTGAATACATCGGCCTACGGACGAATACAAAGTGGCACACGGTGGAAATCGATTGAAGCCATCGCATTGTGCGCGCGACGATTTCGCTCTCCTCTCTGTCCGCTTCCTATTCTTCTCCCGGCTTCTTCCTCTTTTTCTCTCTCCTTCCGTGTCTCTTCTCTCTCTCTCATTTTCTTCTGCGTTTTCTTTTCGTCTCGACTTCGTCACGTTCCACTGCCGATATTAGCACCGGCTGATCCGTTTGCGTCACGACCGTGAACGCTCGTCCTCCTTTCGCCGTTCGTAGATTCGTCCGAGATGCATCGGCATCTCTCGCGAAGTGCACCGATCGATACTCGGATATCCTTCTTATCCGGATGTGTGTTTGTTCCCCCCACGGAAAGAAAAAAAAAAGAATTACAAGAGAAACACAGTCCTGGCTAATGAGAGCGATTATCTTCTTTTTTTTTTTTTTACTATTTTGAAAAATCTCTCTGTAAAAGAATTAAACCGTGAATCTCGCGACGCGACCGATGTACAACGTGACGTTCGTAAATTGAAACGTCGTCGTGCGTTCGTTTTCAAAATTAAACGGTCATCCGACCGGAATAATTTTTGCGGTTTTGTGTACACCATTTTGCGTCTCGGAGATATCACGACGACGTGGTGGCCCTCGTCGTCGTGACGAATCGTCGCGGCGCGGATGTTGCGCGTTTCCGAGAGAGATTCTTTTACAATACAATTATTAACCCTGAGAGGAAAAAGAACGGTTCCTTTACCGTTGCTCTTTTCATGGTTGTTTTTTGTTTGTTAGATTAAAACGGCACCGTGTAAGAGAGGAACGTCATCGAGCATTCGAGCACGGCTCCCCATTATTATTAGTCGCACGATGTTGCTACCCGCCATTGTTTTCGTGCGCGTGTCGCACGAGAAAATCACGTCTCTCTCCGTATATACTTTATTTATGCACAAAATGGAAAGTAACGTGCGAATTTTTTTTTTTTTTTTCGGAGTGACTCCGTTTGTTTGCTTCAATTATCGCGCGCGTTTCCCGAATAAAGGAGATCCCAAGAGACGCGCGGAATTACTTAATCTCTCGCGGGTGAAACGCGCGTGAAAGTAACGAAGCTCCAAATATATTCGCGGAGATATATCGTGAGAACCGATCGCGTTCTGTTACTTAATAGATAATAAATAAAATTAAAATAAATATTAATAGAATTAAAATTAATTCTGCCGGACGATTCTCTTTTATGAGCCGCGCCTAATGTGTTTTCCAACTGTATCGGGACGTGACTCATCGCGTTTCTTGAGAGAGAAATTCCCATCGCGAAAAATAATAATCTTCATTGCCTCGCATCATTCGCAACATTTAACAGCGGTGATTTGTACCACATTTAGTTTGTTATTGTAAGCTTGTCTCGTTCGGAAAAGAGGCGCGATAGAGAGCAACGCGCGCTCCGTTACGCGTAGCTCGGTAGCGCCGCGTGGCGAGGGCAAAATTCCTATTCGGGACCGTTAGCGAGGAGTTCTCTATTTCTATCTTGCTCGCTATTGCGCTCGGATGCGCGTTAACACGTGGCCCGTTTGCTGAAAGGCCACAATCGTAAATATCGGTGGAATACACTTACATATATATTGCATATACATGTGTATTGTATATGCAATATACGTACAATGCGCGGCGTGTTATACATGCACACGCAAGCGCGCAAAGGATATATAATCGAGAGATGATCCCCACAGCGCACTTCTTCCAAATGTACTTCTTTGCGGCGCGAGATGGAGGCGCATGATATTATATTGCGAATTAAGATAATCCGTTACGGCGAACTTTCGCGATTCGCGAAATAGGAAATAGGGTTTTGCCGTATCTTATGGGAAACGAAATTATTTTAATCTCGATTTGCTCTCTCTAAGCGGCGAAACCTACTTGGAAACTAATTGCGCGTGTATATATCGTCTGGAAAATATATAACTTCCTAAAAACGTACGCGGAAACTTTAATAACGATCGTCGGCGTATATCTATGGTTCTTATTTCGCGGCGCAGTTTTACAGAAAAGCTTATTATGTTATATAAAAGCTGTATGTGTACGGGAGAGATTAGACGATCTCATCTTCATCGTCTTTATATATACCGCTATATTACGGGAGGAGCGGGAAGCTATGTATCTGGTACATCAACCAGGTGTCTCATCTCCACGATATACAACAGTGTAGAAAAAGCGAGGGACAAGAGATCGGAGCAAAACATCTTGACGTTTTTTTTTTCTTTTTTTTTCTTTTTTAAATATATATATATATATCGCGCTCTATATTCAGCGATATTGTTCGCCGCCGAGAAGAAAGTACATTAGGTAATAGCCGCGATATTAAATCAATGAGATTACACAACACACACGCAGGCGGGGAAACAGAGCACGGTCGATTATATTACATTATACACGGGATCTCAAAATCGGGCTAAACTTACTCCGCCGCCGAGCATATATATAGTTTTATAGCTGGGACGTATGCCGGGTTTTACATACGTTCGCGATGTAATCGTTATCGTTAGACATCCGTGACTAAATGCACGCGTGTGTGCTGTAATAATTATGCCTAACCAAGCGCGCTTCCCCTTTTTTACCGTATCGAATGACTGAAAGGAACTTGTTTTTCGAGGAGATGTGTAACACAGAAGCGAAATCAAACGGCGAGCGCGGCAACAAAGAAAGAGAGAAACTCGCTCGACTTTTGAATTTTTACGCACGTTGCCTCTTTCCGTTATAAAAACAAAATAATAATAAATCTTTCACAGTATACAATACAACAGAGCAACATTAGATTAATGATCATTACTTATTTATTAACGGAATAAGCCTTTAAAGTATACCAATGACTGGTGTCAGAAAACAGGACAGAGATATATAAATAAAGACAGAGAGAGATATGTATAAATACAAACAACAAATCAAATAAATACAAATGTAGCGGAAATATAAAATTATAAATGCAGTAAGCAGATCGTTGTATACTCAATGCGGCGAAACAACAGTTGCCGATCCTGAGACTCTTGATAATTGCCGATAATTAACAATTAAAGCCGATAAGTAACGTTAAATTGATATTTATGCAATAACTAATAGAAAATATATAATTGAAAAAAAAAAAAACATTAAATACGGTGATATTTCACTTTTCCCTATAGTGGCGACAACATATCTGATTTCTCTTACGCCAGAGATCCGGGACGAAATGTAAGTTAATTCAGCGATGAGATGGTCGCGGACAGTTCCCAGGAATTTTCCTTCGATACGGAGAGAGATGAATGGTGCGACTCGTATCACCTCGGATCGCGCCCGCGATCTATAACCCACAATTACGGCGACCCGAGTCTCTCTTTCCGTGCACATTGTATGTTCATTCGTACTAGTTTTGACGCAAATCTCTCTGAAGAAGCGCGGCCGCGCTGTGTCGTGTGTATACGCACGCCAATTAAAATCCATACGTCGAGGTCTCTGTTCACCATCAGCCGGTTTCACCGACACGAGTCTTCTCTCCGATTAACTCCTTATAATCACGCGTTTCTTTCGCGTATATATATAATATATATATATTTTGGTTTGTATTTATGCGATACACGTAGCGCAGTCCCCCGTTTTTCTCCTCAGATCATAGCGCGTTCGGCGACCGGCGAGAGACAGGCACAGGAAGTAAATTCAATTAATCACGGATAATTAAACCGTGATTAATTGAATTTTCTTCCTGCGTTTTATTATTATGATTATTATTATTATTATATCACAGAACCTGAGCGAGTTGCAAATCTGAATCTTAATGAAAAACATTACGGTTAATCGAGTCTATTTCTAGAGGCGTGTAATATTATTGTTCCCTTCCTCCTCTTTTGTCTCTCATTTGTTAATTTTTTCACTAATTTGTACTGTGTTCAAAATATTTTTTATGTGCAAACAACTTGATGCAATCGACATTAAGAGAGAGAGAGAGAGAGAGAGAGAGAGAGAGAGAAAGAGAGAAATAGATTGCGTTAAGATCCGCGACACCGTTCACATGCCGCAATATGCATTTATAACGTATGTGCTCTCTCGCGTGATTTGATGTATGTATGTACGCACGTAGCGATTCTCTGCGGATGTAATGGACTTTCTTTCACGCATCGCGCGATGATAATCTCCTGCGCTTTATAACTCCGGCGTCACTTTGCATGTTGCGCGCAACAGACAGACACAACTCCATCACGCGAGGTATTACACACCCAATTTACGTATTGCCGTCATTAGCGCTCGCGCACGATTATTACGGATACGTAGGAATACTTAATTATTATTAATGACTCGCGCCGCGCACCCCGTTATGTACCTTCGGCGACGTGTTGTTGTAGCAAGCCTCATCGTCGGGACGTGTGGCGACTCATCGCGCGCCGACGGGGCGATACACATTTACCGTTTATAATCGGCGGAATTCGTCAGTTTCGCAATCAACGCGCGTTCTATGCGCGTTTAATAGCGGATCGTAAACCGAGTCAACGGTCTCTACACGCGGCCTTCGTCGCTGTCCCGAAGAGCGCGCACGAGGGATTATAAAAGAACGGAGAGGCGTCGCGATCTTGAAATACGTAAACTGAAGCCGATAAGAATCTGCAAGAAGAAAATAAAAAAATAAATAATAATTTCTCCCGCTGTAATAAAAGATTTGCCCGCGAGATGACCCAATTGCCTGATTCACCTCGCTAACACACACGCGAGGAATAAACAAGCGCGACACAAGAATAACGAGCGCACACACTCGATTAACTTGGATAATTACAACGCATCGTCCGTACGTCCAGCCGAATGCTGTATGAGATTACTTTCTCGTTTTTGCTATTTTGTATATCCGTCGCGCGCTCGGGTGATATCTGATGTGTGTGATACGCGCGCGCATGTATTAAGAATCGTATTTTCTACGTGCATAGTATGTACGTGTGTGCACTACGCGGCGCACACGCTACTTTCTCGGTCTCGACCTATATACGATTTTTTTTCTCAAACTCCCCATACGATCTTTCCATGTGTACAACTCGAATCTGGGTGCCTTTCTATCGCGCATCATCGGGTACGCGCTTCGCTCCGCGCGCCCCGCGCTCCAGGAAGCGCGAGGAAACACGCGGAAGAGATATGAGATTTTTCTCTTGTTTTTTCCTTTTATTGAAAAAAAAACAAAAACAAAAAAAATAACAAAATAAATAACACTCGGAGTCTCGAGAATTTATGCCGCGCGCAATCCTCTACCGGAAAGGATTTTATCGAAATGGTTAGTTGTATTTTCACTCGTAACTTTCTGTGTTTACTGTATTTATGACGGCCGCTTCGAGCAATTTGTTGCGCCTGAGAGACCGATATATGCCGATCTATCAACGTGGAGAAATATCCGCGAATCGCGGAATCCCAAGCGCACGAAAATAAAAAGAAACTTCTCCGGTACGCGTGCAAATTAGGAAGTTATACGGGAGAGTTACGGCGTATGCGGAACGTGATGAAACGTATTACAAACTTCTACATCTTTTCGCCGAGAATGTTTCTCCGCGCTTTTCTCCTCTCTCTCTCTCTCTCTCTCTCTATATATATATATATATATATATATATATATATATCTCTTTCTATTTTCTCGGAAGAAACTTCCCCGCGCTCGTTGTATCTTCCGGATGATTTTCGTTTTTGTCGCGGGAATTCGCACGCACGATCGCGAGTGACATGTCACGTCAATCTTGATGTTAAACCGTGTCGACGTTTCGAAAATCATTTGGCGCGCAAGAAAAAACCGCGACAAAGGGTTACGCGGAATTTTTTTTCTCGTTTATTATATGTAGTTTGGTCGACGCGCACTAGCGATCTTCCCGGCTTGGTCGACGCGCGAATCAATCACTACGATAATCAACTCCTCGATGTTTCTCCTCTTCTTCTTTTGTTGCTTATCTATCATTTTCAAGTAATTACAAGCGGGAATCTGTGCCGGGACACTTAAAGAGACTCGCGGTCGAGGCGAAACGGAACAATGCGAGAAACACGAGTTGGAAAGCAGGCAAGGCAGGCGGGTTTAGCAGTGAAGAAAAAGACAAGACGGTCGGTTAAGGATTAATGGCGCTTACCTCGCTGGTGCTGGTGTAATTTGTCGTGAGTTTGATTTGCGGTCTAATCTTTCCGGGCGACTCTCGCGTCTCTTTGGCGAACGTGAGAGGCGAGGTGGTCGTGACATCGGCGGCGGTGGCGGCGGTGGCGGATGCCGCCGATTTCCGCGACGACAACACCGTGGCCGCGGTGTGCTGAGTGGGTGAGATTATTCTGGGGGACGTCTCGGTGAAGATGGAAGAACTCGAACCGGAAGTCGCGAGACTCGTCATCGACGTCGCCGACGACGACGGCGCCGTCGTCGTTGTCGTTGCCGCAATCGTCGTCGGCAGCTTCAGCGTCGTCGTGGCGGACGTTACAGCTGTAACCGGCGCCGTTATCTTGACCATCGTCATCGTTGTCGTTGAGGACAACGATGAGGAGGAAGGTGACGACGACAGGTGCGACGTTGCGTTCCTCGTGTACGGCGACGTCGCGTTGGTCGCGATCGGTCGCGACGCCGTCGTCGCGGTGATCGCCGCGGTGCTCTTGCCGGGCACGATCGGTGTGGTTTTCTTCCCTTTGACGGGATCGTCCGGGCGTCCCTTCGACGACGCCGGCACGGCCGACACCGTCATCAGCAGCGCGAACCAAACGCAATACTGGATAATCCGCATTTTCGATGTGTTTTCAAGTTACTTTCGTTTACGTGGCTTCGAGCGCAGTGGTTTCTTCGAGTTTTTCCTGATTTCGATAGAGTTTCTCGATATTCTTGATATCTGTAAACGATAAAAGTCTCTCGTCACAAAGTATATGTTGTAAAAATTGTATAAATTTTCCTCACATTTTATTTAATTTTACTTTTTAGGAACAGTCTTTCGAAGAAATGACTTATGACGCGCCGTTTTCGCTTCAACTTTCTTGTTCATTCAGTCTTTTTTTTTTTTTAACATACTTCTCGACCTGTTCTCTCTTTCAAAAAAGTCGCTTTCGCTTTTCCGTATCGAAGTTGTTCAATATAAGGGAAAGGATGGATATATCGTGTATCTATCTGCGGTTTGCGGAGATTATGCGATAGATGCAATAATATATGTGTGTATATATATATATATATAGAACCGCATAATGTGTCTATCTTTGATCGTATAGATATCCGAGGCGTGTAATCGAAGTAACGTCCGAAGTAAAATATTCGTTTTGGAACAATATTAACAGCTGAGAAAACGATTGTCTCTCGGAAACTAATTACATTTTTTCTGTGTATACAACAATGCAAATATGTACATAGTAAATATATATATTCTTCGTTTCTCTCATCGCACGAGACAAAGCTCGCGCAATCTTCACCTTCTCCCGCTTTTACCGTTTTCTCTCTTCTTCCTCCGCCGCGATAATCCACCGACTATAGTGGTAGTCTTTTTCTTCACATCCGCCTTCGCATTGTTGCACGAGCAAATGGACCGCGCGAGATTTTTGTCTTTTTTTTATTTAACGTGCTAACGCAAAATTAATAACACGAGAGTCCGGAGAGGTATTCAGCGTCTATGCATACGAAATGCGGAAAGCGGTTCGTAGTAATTGCCACGTGTCAAGTTCACCTCGAGTTAGAGACAGAAAGGAATGGGTCTTATTGCAACTAGGATGTTGCAGGCTAATGTATTCACAGGCTACGTAGGATGCATTAGAAGAGGGGAATCGTGCGCGGCTTCCGTTGCGTGGAAGCGTGTCTGCGAAAGATGGTCTTCAATTATAGCATCCGTCCTTTCACCCGTAATTCTCCGATGAATTCTTCAAAGTCGATTCCACACACACACACACACACACCTGTCAATCGATTGGCAAAATCTATCGGAGTAATATACTTATATAAGGGAACTGTCAAAAGTGTCCGACATCGATTTGTTTCTAACAGAAGTGAAACGCGATTTTAGGGGGCACATATTTTTGTATGTCATTTTTAAGTTCTAAGGAGTAAAACATCTCTCTCTCTCTCTCTCTCTCCTTTTAAAAAAACTGATAAGTTTCGTTATTTATCGCTTTCGTCAACGTCGCCGGTAAATTTTCTTTAAGTTGAAACTCGAGATTGCTGCGGGATTTTTGTTGTTTTTTTTTTTTTTTGCGACACACGATGACGGAATCAGGTGGACACGCGGGATATTGTGGGAGAGGCGGCGCGTGCATACGCGCGTGTTTTATATTCGCTCGCCTTTCTTCTGGACCGCCTGGCGCATCGGTCCATGGCGAGGTGACCGCTTATCGCGCTTTGCCTACCTACGTATTTTCCTTTCACGTGCTCGATCTTGTCCGCGGCGGCTTGCTCGCGCTTGTGCCGCAACAGTTATCGCACGTTTGCCATACGACACTGACGAAATTGGGTCATTCGGTACAACCGACAGATACACTGCGAGCCGTTATCTCGGTTGCATTTGCAAGGCCGTATCAAACTGAACGCGCGCGCGGACATCGGCACGCTTCGTGCATCAGATGTTAGACATTACGCTTCATTAGAATATATCTTCGCGTCTCGCAATGAATATACGATAGACGCCGCCGTATCTCGTTTCATCTCGGCCTAACGGAAATGAGAACGACGCGCGACGGGCAGTGATATATATATATTGTTTTGATTAGATAGATAGCCATTAGATAGCATAATTTACTGATAGAGAAATTTTCGCGCGCTCTGGTCTATTGATTGACGGCAACTCGGACGTGCGCGCTTTTTCAACACATTTCACTCACTTGTTGATTGCTTATTTTTATTGGTTTCTTTTGTGTGATAAATTATTATCGAGGACGATCAAAAAGCGAGAATTGCGAGATTTTTTTTTCTTTTTATTTCTCGCGGACAAAATGTTCGCACGATGGACGTTGTTTGTTGCTTATGAAGTTGTCGAACACGCAATTTGCTGCCGCGATGTTTCCCCGCGTCACGGTGAACCGCTCACAATGTGTTGCGGTATAGAAAATGCGTTTCCACGCTCGGTTCGCAAATGAAGTTTACAAACGTTTTGCGAACAGAGTTATGTTTTGTTTTTTTAAACATCGAGCGTTTTCCGCGCGCACACAATATAGTAATTAAAATTACTTTCTCAGTGAGGAGGAAATGCAACATAGAAAACGGTAACGCATGTCTCATGTAAAAAAAAAAAAAAATAACGCCAACGAAGAGATTCGCGCGCATTATATCACATGAAAAATTATCGATACAGATCTCAAAAGAGATATGTACGGTAAGTCGCGAGTAAAAAAATTAATGAAACTAAACGTTTTGAAATTGCGCAATCAGTGCGCACACATTTATACCTGTTCACACGGCCTTCTTTGAGCGCATTCCTCGGCGACATTAGCGATTCAATACACATGACATTACAGGTGAACGGTGAATAACTTCACCGTTAATAAGCGCCCGAGTAAATCAGAATTAATTTACTCGTGCAAATAAAAAATAAAAAATAAAAAAAAAAAAAAAAAACGTTTACAGACCGATACGTGATGTGTGTGCGTGCGTTCGTTCGTTTCGGCAATTTGTCAGGCTAACGAGACCGAAAGGAAAGCGGCGCCGATCGGTCGAGCGTGCACAAAAGTGCTCGATTAGCATGGTGTCGGATCTCGCAAAATCGCTCGCGTTCACGCTCGCGCTCACGTTTCGCGACCGCGAGAGAGACGACGGTATACCTCTGCGTAAAAAGGATTTCGCGCGCGATATACAAAAGCCCAACGGGAGAAACAAAGGAGTGAAGGCCCCGGCGCGGACTTGTCGTCAACGTCGCCGACGACGCGTACCCGGTTCTAACGGGTCTTTCGGTTAAATTGGCTTAACGTGTTACACAGCCCTTTTCCTTATTGTCGAGCGTCGCGCTCGTTGTATCTTCGGTCGTCACATCATTCGTCACAGTGAGATTGCGAATATACGCAACAAGGTGCGCGCGCGTCTGTGACGTAATCGCGACATTAAAAAGAAATAACACAGACGCCATATGTTCGCGCTTTCTTCAAACAATTGTGTGTGAGGGAAAGAAAAAAAAGAATCGAACAATTTGAGCAGTCGAACGACTTATATTTTTAGAAACGTGAAAGTTTCCTACAGAAGCTGTAATAGACACGCGTATAATTATTGCTGTAAAAAATCATAGTCGGATTCCATTCGCGAATGGAAAATATATACAGGCTCGCGTTCCCCGTGAATGATTCTCCGCTGAGAGTATCGCGGCGATAATAATATATCATCGTCGCGTTATCTCCTTCTCTTTTTCGAATACAGACACGACTATGTAACACTTGCAACGGAGAGACGAAGAAGACGAACCTCACGCACGAAAGGGGCGAGGTTCGGTATCTGAAATAAGATATTCAATAAGGAGTATATGCACCCACCCGCCTCGATTCGCATCGGTAGCGCCGGTAGTTGGACACGTTCTGTAGATCGTAACGGAAATGCGCGAAGAGAGCAAAGCCGACGGTCGCGATCGGAATGTCGTTCCCTCAAACGAACATCCTATTCGCTTCTTTGTGGCGGAAGAAATATTGATGTCGAACGAACATCGTACTTGCTCGCGGAGAACCTAAATCGAGGCACCAATTCAGAGCACGACGTGTTTTTTTTTTTTTCCAGAATCACGTTATTTATGAAAAATTAATGTTTCTTTGAATCCTGATACATTTTTACGATCTCAAAAACAATGGAAGAATAAGTACGCAACTTGTTTCGCTGAAGTAATATAGTAGTAGTTACATCAATAAACAATTTAATTGTTCATGTTTTTGGTTATTATTATTTTATTAGTAATTGTACACAAAGAAGGTCTGGTAGCAGATAACAAATATTGAAATATTTCAGTTATTTTTACAGTGCGACGCTCATTTTACGGCAACTAAACGAAGACGGGATAGAAATACTAAAAAAGCACATGATGAACACGCATATACATGTATGCTTTCACAGTTGCATATACACACATACAAGCATATCTCTAGGCCAGGCCAACAAAACACATCGTTTTCTCGTATATCCTCATTAATATTTAAAACCATCAGAGAAGAAAGCTCTCACGTACCTCGTGCGCGTGGGTGGACTGACCCTCGACCTTGACTTTCGTCCTCGCTGCACGTCGGCCGCGACCTCAGCGGCGACCTCGACCGCGATCCTTGATAGGAAAGGCGCAGCTTTTGTAGAGTTTCCGCAGCGCGCCGCTGATCAAAAAACCGGCAAACTCAACGTTCGTTCCTCAACGCGACGATATACCTCTCGGTGCGTCTCGCAAGACTTTCCTCGTCGAGAAGGACGCGCGAGTAATATCTCGCAGTTTGCGCGCTGCGATCAGGGGAAACTGCGTGCGGGAATCCTGGACCCCGTTCGACACGATAGCGCGCGACCCGGACCCGACACCCAAGATCGACGCGACGATAGTTCCGTTCTGGCACGTAAGGACCAACCCTCTTCCGCGTTCCGAAGCGGTCGGTTTTTTTTCTTCCTTCCGGAGGTGAAGTACCGCCTGTCTGTCGTTTACTTCGCAGGAGGAGAATGCCGTTGTTGTGCGCTCGAGAAGAGACCGCGGTGTGTATTGCGTGTGTATGTGTGTGTGGATGAAGAAGGAAACTCGCGATGAGATTGTTTCGGGGTTTGCGCCCGACTGCGGCCTCGCGTAGGACGCTCCGAGCCTATGAGTCCCCGCTAGTCCCACTTACCAACCAACCAGAAACTCTTCGGGTATACTCGGTATATCCTAAGCTGCATCTCCGCCAATCCTCCTTCTACTCCTTCCTCCGTCGTTGTGCTCTCCGTCGAGCTCGAGCGTGCCTGTAATGTAACGTAAAGGCCGCCGCCGCCGCCGCCGCCGCAGCTCGCGGATTTTACTTGTGCTTTTTCGTTTTTCGGGCCCGTACGTATACTCTCGGCGATCGCCGCAATCGGTCGTTGCCGGATCGCTAAGTGCTTTTAATTAAACCGCGAAGGCGTTTAACAAGCTGTTAATCGATATCGGGGGCTGATATGACCCGCGGGAGAAACGTGACCGCGGTTGAGTTTTTTCTTTTTTCACGTCTAATTGGAAGTTGATACTCTCCGATAAGATCTAATTGGAAGTACTACTCTCTTGTGAGATATCAAGAGTATATTATCTCTCTTTCTCGCGAAGTAGCTCGCGACCGGGGTCTTCTCGTATTGAAATCTATTAGAACGTCCCGCAACCACGTGTGTCTTCACCTTTCCATCGCGCAGAGAAATTTCTAAACGCGCCGTGCCTAAATAACTTTCCGCTCTGTTCTATTCGCGCGCACACATGTCACGCGTGTGTCATCATCACACGAGGATGACAGAGCGCGTTTCTGAATGCGTTTTTTTTTTTTTTTTTTTTTTTTTTTAAAGGAGGAAAGCGTATATAAAAAATATACGTTACATCGCACGGATGACAAAAATATGTTTTAGAAAGCTCTGGTTTGCAAAGGAGCTATCGATCGTGTCGCGCTTATAAAAAAAAAAAAATCCACAAGCTTTATACGACGATAATTATTTTTACGGAGGGCATGCGCGCGAGAGAGCAAATCCCCGACGCGATTATTACTTCCCGTCGTTGATGGGCTCTCGCTTTATCGCGATTTTTCAATCGTAGACACGGTCGAGTAACAAGGTACCTACAAGGCCTTTCTCCCGAGAGTATCGATACACCGCGCGTATTCTTCTTCTTCTTCTCCCCGGCGATGCATCCACCTCGGTGAAAGTCCGCGGCTCTATCTGTTAGGCATAAGATCAATTTGACATGAACGCTAATCATTGTCTGCGGGCGCAATGCGGCAAAATTGCTCTCGGCAAGCGCAGAATCTCGCGCGCGCGCGCGCGCTCGTTCACGCGATAAGATTCTTCTCTCTTTCTCGGCAGGAATTCTCGGTGGAAGAAGAATGTCTGAGAGATTCATCGCGGTTTCGATATCGACTGTCTCCCGTTCCCGGAGCGCGAGTCGTCCAGTTGTGATGACCACTAGAAAACGGAAAAACCGGCTCATTCGTTATGCCCGTGAGTTTTTACACGCGGAACGACGCGGAATGAGATTCGCGCTTTCGGAAGGATGAACAGATAACGCAAAAAAATTCCCGAGAAGTGTGTCGAAAAAGAAAAAAAAACCTGTGTTGGAACGCGGAGTGTCGCCGCGTATTTTCGCGGGCGTCGCGCCAACCAGAGATCTTGGTTACTTTGCGGCGAAATATACGCAAGAAATCTCAGCAAAAGTTTTCGAGACTTCGCGAGAAGAAGTTTTCATTTTCTCATTATGTATTTTTTCGCGTGCACGCAAGATTTGTGAAAACGCGCCGAATAAGTTTTCATCCTCTTCATATTCATGAAGAGAATTCGCTTTCTAAGTTTTATGGAAGCTTTGATACACTTCGCGATTATAAACACAGCGTGTACGTCAAATCGCGCGATTAAAACGAACTTGCTTTACTTTTTACGTGGCGATTGTGTTAACGGAGTTGGTTAAGGAGCGAATTATCGAGTTTATTGCTCGTGAAAATTATTATTCGGAGAAATAAAGTTTCATCAGGATAATGAGAGATTAGATCAAACAAGTTGATGTGACAAATTTAACAGAAACTCTTCGATTCCATCTCTCTTACGCAAAGGTTTCTTCTCTAAACTAAATGTGCGATCTAAATTGGACGAGCCGCTGATTAGTTTTGATCTTCTTGATCGCGTGATTCGTAATCGGGCTGTTCGATCGGGTTCGAGCGAATCTCGTATCTATTCGCGATTGCACGCTGCGTAGGAGAACTCGATTCACTGACTCAGACGCAGTGAAGCGCACAGTGCAGCGCGCGCGCGCTCGCAACGGTAACGGTGCCCCGTGCAGATGGTAACGCGCGCAAGAGTAGAGCATCCGCGAGTCGCGGGTGATGGACCGTGACGTTCTCACAGATAACTCACGGCTTCCGACGTCCATTCGCGTTCTGGTTATGTCAAGTTATCCGAGGATAACTTAAGAGAACGCGGAAAAAGAGAGAGAGAGATTTCCTTATATTTCGAGGGATGGAGAAGTTACGTGTTTATTTTGAAGACATCCGGTACATCTGCATTCTCATACGTTTACAACAAGATGTTAACCGCAGAAACGTTTCAAGCCTTTCTCTCTTTCTTGCGCCGTTAAAAAATAAATATGTTCACGCGCTATTTGTGGTGTTTGAGCACGTGTAATTATTATTATTTTTCTATTTGTTTTAGAAAACAGAATTTTAAAGCTTACTGCTTTGTTAGTAAATTTACTTGTAATATATCGATATCAAAAGAATTTTCTTATAGAATGACGAAGGAGTAGAGTAACATCTGGCACAACGCTGACGTTTATCACGACCTTATATTCCTGAAGATGGTTTTCGGATTTGAAAATTACGCTAGTGTCATTTTTATACCAACGTTTCGTACATTTTAGTTCATTTCATCAGAAGATTCAAGAGCCTGATATGTCAGTATAAAAATAACATTGAATGCAGTTCAAACCCAAAAACTATCTTCAGGAATTCTTATGACACACCGCGAAAGCATCAAATATCAAATAACCTTTTGTATTTTATTTTGAGAGTGTAAGTGCAAATTAGTAAATTAATAAATTAAACGCAGTTATATTGGTGAGATTAAATATTATATTTAATGCTTTACAAACAGAAATATCTTATTACCGCGATGAGGATTAATCCGCAAAGAAGAAAGAACGTTGCCTGAGATGTACTGAGACATCATATCGAGCTCTTTCTTCTTTACCGACTTGCGGATAGAGATTAAACGTTCTTATCCAGACTCCGACCGATCGCATCCTCGACAATTTCAAAGACCGATAAATCGCTTCTTTACCTCTGATGTGTAATGCGCGCGTGTGCAAAAGATTATACTTTGCAAAACCAAAAATTTTTATGTTCACCGATGTTCTCTTCCTGCTGGCGTGAAAATTTTTATTTCACACGGGAATTGGAAAGGAGCATATTGAAGAAGAAAAAAAAAACAATTGTTCATGCTATGTCATCGTTTATACTTCTTATTAAGTTAATAGAGTAAAATTAACAAATACCTCGTCGAGATTCTCTTGTTTTTTTGTGAATCTCACTTATAACGCTAAAAAAAATATTGTAACACACTTGTCGAACTTTTAACAGCCCAACTCGGATATGTACAACAAAAAAAAAAGAAAAGGAAAAAACCGACAACGATTTCTATACTGTTACCGATAATACCGGATATATCCTATCATGCGATACAGAAAATCGGCACGCATTAAGAAAATATGTGATATATTTATCATTTGCTTCGTTCTATATAATAAGAAAAGTAATACAGTAACTACGACCGAGTTACTTCAGGAATGCAAGACGGTCAGTTCTTCCGTGCGTACTGTACAAAGTTATATAGATAGGCACTTACTATAAGTGATAAATCTTCTCTTATTTCTATGCGTCTGTACATGCTTTTTACACTCAACATTCGCCAGTGTCACTAGAGATTGCATACTACATAGTATTGCCATTACGTTGTACGTTTGAAATTCTAAATAATTATCAACACACATTTTCCTGGAAGAACTTTTTTTTTTTTTTTTTTACTTTTTCATCAAAAAATGTAGGTCTGATTGAGTTGTCAGATATTAAAGATTATATATGTATATATAGTTTCTAATTGCCGTTAATTAAAAGAAGTTAAAATGTTATTCCATATATTGGCATATTTGCGTTCGGATAACATATGCTCCTAATTGACGGCTTGTGATGGTTGATAGTAGATTTAGATATATACATATATATTAATATACGTAATGGTAGGTTTACATATATACATATATATTAATATACGTGATAAAATATATATATATGTATATATAAAAAGTGTGTGATGTAATTAGAACTAGCGTCAGTGGCGAATATCGTTATCGGATTATCGAACACTACCAATGCGTTAGAAAAAAAAAAAAAAAATAGAGGTATCGCGGGTCACACACACATGAACTAATTACGGGCGTCAAACGTAAATTATGTGGTTCCATTGTCGAGGCATGCAGTAGCCGCTGAAAACCTTGATCTTCAGAGTTCCATTGTAGGATCTCGCGGTCGTGACACCGGGTTCCGTGTGATGTTGGGGACATTGATGTGTCGCGGGACACTTGCAGATCGGCGAGGCGTTCACTTCCTCGACTTGCGAGTTGTTTCTCTGACGCACGGTAAACAGGCGACATGGTTCCTTTAGCTGACATCGTATTTTCTGCAAAATTCCGTTTGTAGAAATAAATAATCAATTTTCTATCGTTTGTAGAGGGAAAATAAAATCGATCGTTCGAGATATTATATCTCGTATCGTTGCAACTTACGCTTTGCGGTGAACAGGCAAAGGCGTACATGGTCCCGACATTTCCGTACGGTGATGTGTAGGGTAGATTTTTCACCAGGTAGGGCACGCTGTTCCTTCGGCATCGACAATAAACTCGTTGCACCGTCGTGTTCGCCGGTCCGCCTCCGGGCGCCAGCGTCCACGTGATGTCACTGCGGCAAAGAAAATTGATATATATATATATATATATATATATAATATTTTCTCCAACATCGCGATTAATCGAGAGACACACTTCGTGTGTCTCGCCGCGTTGCGTTTCGTAAAAAACTACGTCAAATATCGAATACGGTTTACGTGAAAACGTCAACTAACTTGAAGTAACGACAGTAGGGAAGATGTTTCACGGGCTCGCAGACCTTGTACCGGCGAGTCTTATCAACGATCGTGTATTCGTCGCTCCTGTGAACGTTGCTGGGACAGGCACGGCCCTGCGGACAACGGCACAGTCTCTCGATCCACGGTGCACTGTATAAATCCACCTTGCTGCATACCTCGTACCGGTGCGTGCACTCCGGTAATTCCTCCTCGCTGTTCTGTGTAAACAACAAGCATCCGCGTCATTAATAAAAAAGAAACAACACGATTAACGATCGCTTACACCGATTAAAAATCTTTCAATCGCTTCGAAATTCTCTCTTATTTTTTGAATCACGTGTCTACCATCGTTTGGAAAAAATCTGGAATATTTTTAGAAAAAGATTCTGGGGAAAAAATTGAACTATTCTCGAGGATGACAAAATTAAAATAATAAAAATAAGGTAAAAAGAATCGAATCGATCGGCGGGAAAATTTTCACGGCAATTTCTGGAGACACAACTGGAAACGATAACGGAATTATTAGCAGGACAATTAAAGACCGCGACGTAATTGTATCGTTGCGTAATAATAAACGTCTGAACGTGTCGCGCTATATGGGACCAGGCTAATGAAATAAACGAGACAGATTGCGCACAGACTCGTAACTAAAGTATATCCGCTCTTTCTGCCGGCGATACAAAGTCTGCTATAACTGGACTATTTAGATGTTGCCAGTCCATTCATTGAGGCAATCGCGTACGTCCTGTCCGGCCTATCGTCATCGGCCTAACGTCAACTGTATACCGTAAGGCGATGACAACACGAAATCTCGAAATATCTCTGTCAAACTGTCGTCGGATTTTTCCACCGATCGCGCGTTGCATTTTTCACTTTCGTCTTAAAAGAATTTCGTCTTTAAGAATTTTTATTTTTCGCACCTACGTGATGATGAGAAATTCGCGCGTCGTAATAACCAGATTTTAATAATGTCGGACATTTGTTAGAGAAATAATTCTTATATTATTTATTATCTTAGATTATGTAAATATTAAACGTAACAATTTTCGATGTTTTGAATATGTTTTAAAAATATTTTTTAAATATTAGTGTTTAATTTTACACATAAATATAATACATATAATAAATAGTTTATTATTTCTTTAATAAATATCCGATCAATGGCGCGTGTCCGGTTATCGGGGCAGATACCTTGTACCGTTAAATCGGAAACGGAATTGTGGAATCGTAAAGATTTTTAAAAGCAAAAACAGAAAAACAAACAAATCAGCGATGATTTAACGCAATTTATCGCGGACACTGATTCATCCTCTTTCCGCGCGTCCGTGAATATATCAATTTGCGAACAAAAGAAAAAGAGAGAAAAAAAAAAGAAAAACAACACCGGTCGCGCGTGCATTCAGTCACGCGCATTTTCTCTTTTTAACGCGGTACATTTATCGATGTGTACGATAGTAGTGCGTGAGTCGAAGTAGTTAAAGCAACGTGCACCATTCAGCGAAGAAACGTTCGAGGAAATGGTCTTCCGCCGTTTTACCGCCGACTGTGAGCATTCGACTTTTTGCTATGAACCGTCCGTTCATCTCGTTTGCCTTTTTGTCGCTCTACCCGTCCGTAGAGAACATCTACTACTACTACTTCCACTTGTTACTACTGCTACTATTACTACGACCCTATCCGCCGACAACAACACAACGGGCCGCACGAATAGGCTTTTTATGGGGAAAATCCTCCTTGATCTCGTTCCCCTTGGAATATCCGTTCGCGCGTCGCAACATCTAAAAGTCTAGCCTACATCCGTAAATACTCGGCAACGGCCGAGCAACGAATACAATGCTTTTTCGTCGGACAATCTCTCTTCTTCTCCCCGCTTGCAACATCCAAAGTTTTGTAAATTCCATTCGAGGAACAACCGACGTAAACACATTCCTCGACGTAATTTATGTACACAACGTTTCACAAAATACCGATGTGTGTGTGTGTGTGTGAGGATTTTTTCCTTTCGGGAGATGCTATTTGATATTATTTTTTTTTTTTCATTGAAAAGAAAAACGGAGAATTCTTCAGAATGTTCCGTCACGGATCGCTCACCGTCGTCATTTTTGACTTTGCTCGCTTGTATGTACATACGACTGTTAATCGCGCATTTGTCCGCATTATCCTCGCGGCACGACGTTTCCTACGCATCCTCTTTATTCTACTTCCGTCGGCTCTAAGAGCCGAAAGAAAAGAGCCGAGGAAACGAGAAAGGAACTTTTTGAAGCTGACATATAAGCACAGAGCGGAGCAGAGCGGCGGGATTCACGCGCATAACAGCGGTGGTAAACTAAAATGGGATAATAGAAGGACCGGAAGGGCGCCGTAAACCATCCGGAAGTTCTCACGCGTCTCTCGCTTCTCGCACGGCCGCAATGAAAATGACACCTGGCACTCGGGATGGACATACTACACGAAGGCAAAGGAAGAGGACGAGAGGGAGAGGTGGTAGGTAGCCGCTAGAGGCACCACGACGATGACGACGACGACGACGGTGACGACGTGAGACGAGGAGAAGGGCGCGAACGAGAAACAAGGAACGAGCGCTACGGAACACAAAAAAAAAAAAGAAAGAAAAGAGGGGCAAAGACGTACGACAACGCAGGGAATCTGGTCGGATGGATGGATGGATGGATGGTGTTAGTAAAAAGATCGCTCGCTCATCGTTCCACATAGCTGCCGCGCACCGGATGTCCCTAAGTCTGGAAATCTCACCGGACGATCGAAAACACAAATACCAAGGGACACCACCGGCTGTGCTCCACATAATCGAATTAGCATTCGATCCGCGTCCATTAATTGTTCCGCACGGTTCGGGCAGCTAATTGTGATGCAAATAGTTGGAGAAGTGGAAGAGAAGAATCGAAGAAGAGATAAAGAAAAGAGTATTTTCACCGAGCAAATTGTCTTCCGGCTCGCTCGAGCGAATTTTCGCGAATTTTTATCTCGTTATTCTCCTTCGAAAGAATCTACTCTGATGTTCACGTCTCAATATCTTCTTCCGTGTGTAGGAGCAGGAAACAATAATAAGGAGTTCGTGTACAATAGTCAAATTTACTCTTCGGAAATCAGGAAATTCTCAGGAAATTCTTTTCCGAGATTAGAAACAGGCGCCATAAAACAATGCGAGTCTAATTACCGACAACGAAGAGAAAGAGGGAAACGAGAAGAGCTCGCGCGTTAAAAAAATGAAAAAAAACAAAAGCGAAGAAACGAGCTCGCGCGGCGCACACGCTTCTCTCGTTTGCGCGATTAACCTGCGCGATTTCGTGGAGCCGCGTGACTTTCGTGCGATATGCAAGGAGCAGTTTTCTCTCCTCGACGTGTCGTCATCCCCACTGTATCATTCCTGCGCACGTACTCTCTCGGCCCACGTGCGAACACGTTACGTATCTACGATACGGCCGCGTCGTACTTGGGTGTCGCGGTTGTCCGCACGTGTAAGACCTACGCACACACGTACATCTCCCAATATATACACGCGCGCTCGCGCGGCCACGTACACGCTCACGCGCGCGATAGACACGTAGGTGTTTACAGCAACGACAGCAACAGGTTCGAGCATCGAGTGGGCGCCGCTCTTTGCTAACGGCTACGTTTCCCTCTCCATACTTCCTGCGTCTGTAAGCGGACGATTTAGCTTCAAATCCTCGGAATGTTATCCGAGACTGTATAAACTCTCGTGTGTGTGTGTAAATATATGTATGCACACACACGCGCATGGAATTACGACATGCATCCGAGATGCGCGCGTGCGACTTTCTGGAGAAATTAAAATTTTTCATCTGTCGAGAGAAAAAAATCGAAAGCCGCGTAACCGAATTTGCGAGTCGACTAGGGATTTTGCGCCGAAAAACTGCGACGTACGCACACTTTGATCGTGAGAAATAGCGTGAAATATGTTCCCTCGCGACGTTCCCCGAGCAAATACAATTGCGTGGCTCGTTAAGATAGACTCGCTAGGATTAGGTCACTAAACGCTTAACCGCCTTCTAGAACAATTTAGGCGCTAATTCGCTACGCGGTGAGCTTAATAGGCGGCGCGGCGTAATCCTCTTGATGAAATCAAGCTGAATGGCTCGGAAAAAAAAAATTGCTCGCGTAACATTAAATAATAAGATTTTAAATGTGGTTTTGCACCTCGCGCGAGTCGGCACAGCGCGCGAGAAACTCGATTGAGGGCACGAAGGTATAGAGAAAGAGAAAAAGATAGAGAGAGAGAGAGACATCTTGCGTTTGGTGAGACTTGAAAGAGGGTTGGTTTCGGCTTGTTTACTTTCACAATGTTACGTTTGAAAACTATTAAAATCCGCAGTGACTCGTACCGACACTGAATTTTGAACTTCGACCTTTTCCGCAACAATGAATATATTCTCAAGGATGTGTTATCGCAAACTCCCGGAACAAACAACTTGTGTTATCGAGATTGAGAAGTTATCGTGTGTTTACATCATCCTGTTCGAACGGTTTTGATTTTTGTTTTTTGAAATTTATTGTATTTTTGTTTGAATTTTCGTTGCGACTCGGAGAAGTTGAGGACAACGCAAAATTGCCGCACATTAATTAACAATGTATGTAGAATTTAATTTTTCGATCGACGATTACATATGAACGCGTCGATCGACGAACTTACCCCGATTTGATACAGTACTTTCGGTTCCGTGTGCAACCTGTAGTGCTTGTTGTTGTCATCGATCAAATCGATCTCGAGCGCGGTCAAGTCCTGTAGTCCGGCAAAGAGAGCACTGTACTTGTTATCGTCATCGAACGTGTCATTATACTCTTCGTCGCTTTCGGTCCCTCTGTCCGTCGTCTCGATATACGCGCATTTGCCCCGACGAACGACACCGACGATCGCCAGTAGGGTGTACAGCAGCAGGTGCTGTACCATTTTGCCGGTCATCATTGTATTGCGGGGACCGGGGAGAGACAGGTAGCGCGCTCCTGAGTTTTTCTTCCTCCTCGAGAAATGAATCCCACGAGAGAAACAGAGAAAGAGAATCGTCCGCCTGGGGGTCGCCTGTTTGTGTTTCTTCTCAGCGGGGAAACGCGCGTTGCTACGAGTTATAAGTCTTTTGCTCTCGGTGGGGAGATGCGATAAAAAGAACGAAGTATATACGTTCACCTTCTTGTTTGCGCGACAAGGCGTACAAAACGTATGAGAGAAAAATTATTAAAGAAAATATTCAAACAGTAAAGTGAGAGATAATATACTCGCTTTAGGATTCACATTCAAAAAACGAATGGAAACTCCGACAAATCCACTTGACAGTGCTCTACTTTAAGTTCATCCTTTGCGATGATGCCTCGCAGAACGATTCTCGAATGGTGCATTCAAAGGTCGGGTCTCTTGTCGTCGTCGGGGTTGACTGGTAAAGATCTTTCGAATCAGAACTCACGAACTTTACTGGAAGGATTTTGTTTTTCACTTTATGCCTCTCCTATTTGCTTCTTACGACCTTCTTAACTTATGAAAACAAGAGTGTCACGTGTTTCCTTCGTCACGTGTCTCCTCTTTCTCTCTCTCTTTCGTCTGTACTTACCGCGCGAATCTCTCGCGATCGGCGATTCGATTTTTTCGAAAACACGGAAGAGAACGAGTTAAAATATGTTAAAACCTGACGGACGGGGATGGCTGGGGATCTCCCCCGATCTCTCGGTCCAGATTCAATCGAGCGTATCGCACTCGCGCACTCTCACTCGGACGACTCTCTTCCGCCGATCGTCGTCGATTTGAACTTCCTCGCCGCGCGTTGCGTATCCGCCGATCAATCAATCAATCAATCGACCGATCGATCGATCGATCGATTGTCTGTCCGTTCGTTCGTTCGTGCAAAAGGCTCCTTTTTGCGGTTCTTTGCGCGCGTGTGCCCTCTCCCAGAGAATGGGCTTGAGGCGAGCGATCGCGCCGAAGCGAAACAGAACGTCGGGGACGAGATCGGCCTGCGCAAAGGTATGCCGTCCGCTCGACTGGACTCTTAAAAGCCACAGAAGTAAAGCATGAATGGATGCCCCCACTTCTTTTCCTTCACCCTGTCCTGCCCCTTGCCCCTTGCCGCCCTTCACCATCTCCTCTTCTTCATTCTTGACTACTCCGGTGACTCTCCCTTCCCCTCGCATCCCGCACTCCTCCTGCTCTTACGTCATCCCCACTACTATACTCTCTCTCTATCCGAGAGAGGCCCCGACGTTTTCATCGTCTCGCCGTTTTCTTGGGACACGTCGTCGTTGCCGTTGTCCTTGTATCGCATCCTCCTCTTCCCCGGCGAAGCCGCGCGCGCGCGCGCTCACGCATGCTGCTGCTGCTGCTGCTGCTCCGTTCTCCGGGAGCAGCGTCGTACAAGAGTAAAACATTAACGAATGTTTTACTCTTTCTCCGGGACCCGTTTGCATTCGCGCGCGCCGCAACACCACAGTCGTGTTTTGCCGCAATCCGCGGCAAATACCCCACTACGGGGGTACCGCGTAATTTTCTGCATAGTGTTTCGCGAACCTCCACCACCGCCTCTTCTCTCCCTCCTCTCTCTTTCTCTCTCTTTCTCGGGCGAACCAGTTTTTCACAACATCCGATGTGTCTCTCCACCGTATATTTCGTCGATCGAACTCTGATCTCCGGTAATGCGGCATTTCCTCGTTGAGACGATTTCTCCGTCGAAACGCCGCGTTTTCTCGTCGGTTAATTTATTATACGCGCGTCTGTTTCCTCGCGAGATAAGTCATCAGCTTTAAAGAAACGTGCGCGAGCTACTTTGAATGTATATATGAATATATTATATACAGAGAAAAATCTCTCGCGATAAACGCACACACACACACACAAATACACACATAAAGCACACGAAATTAATGATTAGAAATTCTCGTTCTTGTATTCGCATGCAAATATGCAATCATACGTGGCGATTGTTGCGCGAGTATGTTTACATGTCACGTATTTCTTCGAAAGCGAGTAAAAATGTTCCGCGGGATATTGTCACGCGCGCGCGATTGTCGGATAAAATGAAGAACCAATAAACGGCATAGGCTCTCAGCTCCGGAGATGTTTATCATTTATTGGGAATGCAAGGGTACCGTACGAGGAATGCTGTGAAGAAATGTTAGAGCGGCGTCCGTGTGGTAGAAGCGGTCTCTCGCGTTGCGACGATACCGTTCGTCGCGTTCGTTTCCGGTGCGTGAGATCGGGAACAAAACTCAATGATTTTTTTTTCTTCTACGTTTTTGCAGGAAAATTGTACGCCGTGTTCGGCAAACGGCACGGCCGCATCGTGTCCACGGAAAATGCTCACGGCTTCGGCGGACAGTTCAGAGTACTGGCCACCCTACCGGTTCTCGAGAGTTTCCATCTCGCGAGGGAACTGCGGACGCAGACGTCCGGATTGGCCAGTCCGCAACTAGTTTTTAGTCATTGGGAGGTAAGCTATCTCCGGGATGTACGCGGTGGTGGTACAGATAAAAGCTCTTAAAGTGTTTACAAAATCATCTTCTCTCCGAGTTGTGCTCTTGAGTTGTTTTTCAAAGGAAATAATTAAAAAAATAAAATTCGGAGTTTTCTTGTTATCACAGGTGATCGAGCAGGATCCCTACTGGATGCCGTCGACGGAGGAGGAGTATCTTCATTTCGGTGAGAAGGCGGACAGTGATAATCGAGCGAAACGCTACATGGACGCGGTTCGTCGAAGGAAAGGTCTTCCTGTGGACTCTCAACTAGTTACTCATGGCGAAAAACAACGCAATTTGAAAATTAAGTGATTTAGCGAAATCTCTTTTCTTGCACAAAGTGTATTAAAAAAAAAAAAACAAAAATAAAAGTGCATTTATTCCGTCTCGTCCTTTCTCATCATTCCTCACTTGTTGCGCCCATTGAAATGTTTTCTCTAGTAGAACATAATTGTAATTAAAGCGAATTTGTACAGAGAGGAGAGAAAGAAAGAGAGAGGAGAGAACGAGGAATGGTGTTTTCTTACTTTTACGTACATGTAAAAGAAAACGATTTGATTTATCATAACATTTATTGTGTAATTAAGATTCTTCCAACGGACACGATTGTTCGACGATTAAAATACTTCTGTTCATTAAATATCTTTTTGTGGTAAATTACTACGCACATTTGTCTTTATTACACATCTCTTACAATAACATGTGAGAATAACACAATTGATATCTTGCTAGCAGAGAATTTACGGTCAATGTGAGTCAACATGCTGAATGTGCGAAATATATTTTTAAACGTGGAAATTACTACACGTAGAAATTCGTTAGTCATTTAAAAAATTCATCCAAGCTGTTTAATTTGTATCACATATTACATATATATGTAAGTGATTTCCTTATAAAATTAAAAAAAACCCATTGCAAAAGAAGCACTGGCTCACATTGACTGCAAACTTTGTGTTAATTGGATATACAAGCTTAAAATTAATATTGTAATCGCAGTTTAACAAAATTACAAACTGTTTATAAAAACAGTTCGGATTGCAAAGTGATATTCATCTTTTAAACATAGTATTTACATTAATCATTCTTGAAAAAAAAAAAAAACGTACATATGTATATATTTTTGTCACTACAATACGATAAACACACGTAATCGTGATTTGCAATGCAAAACTTTAACCCTTTTGCCGAGATTGATGTGTATATTACAAAAAATCTAATCATCCGTAAATTTAATCCTTTTCCCTTGAAATCCTTGGTTCAGCATATCCCGCTCCTTCATTTTAGCCAACCAAGAAGGATGCAAATTAGCAACTTCTCCTTTGTCAGTGGTATCAGTTGAGTTGTTCTTGTTTGTGCCTTTGTTAGTCTTGTTACCTATCGCTTTCTTTAATTTCATTCCAGAAGATTGTTTATCAGAATACTTTTTATTGAAATTTGTATCATTTTTGTTTTGTTTGTTCGTACGATTATTTGATTGAAATGCTTTGGTTCTTGTATTATATTTGTGAGATTTTTCTTGTTGTACGGAGATATTATTATTTGTTTTGTAATTTTCATTATCTTTTGTAATGAAAAAGTCATCTACCACTTGTGCTTGTTCAGTTTTGTTGAGTTTTGAGCTTTCGGCACACGTTTGTGCGTCTTCTTTCTCTTGTTCGTGCGTTTCTTGCTCTTCTAAGAGCTCTGTAAATCTTTTTACAGTACCTTCCTTCGTAATACTACATGGTTTTATTGTACTCGGCTGCTTGTCTGCAACATTTTCCTGTAATTCATCTTCTTTTTCCAAGTTTTGCACTTTTCCTTCATTTGTAGACACACTTTCATCACTTATTGATTTCTTAAGTTTTTTATGTGAATTCTTTTTGTTTCTTACTTCCTCTGATGCAGTCTCGCATTCTTTCTCGCCTTTGGAATCATTTTGCGAACATTCTTCAGTACTTTGATCAGAATTAATCGTCTGCTTTCTTGGAGTTTTGTTACGAGTGACGGAATTATTTTCTTTTGAAGAGTGTTTAGTTTTTGCAACATTATTGGTTTTCAATTTTGTAGGCTTTTTCTTTTCTTCTTTTTCCATTACATACGTTTTACAGTCTGGATACTTCTCTTTAAATTGCATTAATCTCTTGTGTAAAGTTTTGTAGTATGTGACTCTTGCTTTGATACGAATTTCATTGGTTGATGTAGGATCTTGCAATATTTCGGTAAGCTCTCTTTCATTTATAATGCCAAACTTGGAAATATCATCGTCTTTAATTCTTTTCAACGTTTGTATTTCATCAATAAGTTTATCCGCTTTTCTCTTGTATTTCTCTTGTTGTATTTCATTCCCGTGCTTATTCCGCAAACGTCTAGCTTCTTTAATCAGCTTGTTTATCACACACAATCGTGCTTGACGAACTGTGTGTCGCAGAAGAATAATCTAAAAGACATATCAAAAGTTTTGAAAAGTCTCACAGAAAAGACAAATCGATATCTTTGTGTAGCAATAATAAAGATATACATAAGAGTAATTTGTAGTAAAGATTGTATTTATGTAAAGTATATATACACATCTTACTTCGTTATTTATTCCAGCTTTCGCCATTCTAGTACCAATTGCCTTGACTTTTTAGTGGGGATCCAAAAATCCAGTAAATAAAAATTAAATAAACACGTAACCTCAACAAATAATCTGTGTCCTCCGAGAAGATATTTTGACAAGGTATTTTTATCTTGTGTTTCAGTCCGTTCACTTTAAATACATCACGAGCCAATTGCCACCAGAGTTTGCTAGTGCTACTATTCTATCTTTATATTGATTATTAGGAAAGCATTCACTTTAAATATTCAAGCGCTTTGAACGTCAGTCGATCGTTCCTTGACATTTAATAAACAATATAAAAGAACTGCGTAAACACATATGGTGGTAAATGCACGGATCAAACACACACTTTAAAGTCAGTTTTAATGTTCTCGATTAACGCAATTGGTCGATTATTGACCAATCACAGATTTTCAAGAACAGATATTTATTGGTCGACGCATATATTGGCGAAATAAGAGTCAGCGCATCAAACCGCCATCTTTTGACTTCAACAACGAGTCAACTGTGTTATTTGCGCGTGCTGTCGAAGGTGTTCTCTCGATATCTTATATATGCCTTGTTATATTCATTGAACGGCGTACTGGAGCGGCATCGTTTTCCAAAGCGCAGTGGTCTTTTATGCGAATTCCGCTAATTAGTCCAAGGGAGTCGATAAAACCCACCGACTTTTGCTGAGACCTCGCCGTTTCGGAGAGTGAGACTTTTTCGCCGCTTTACAGGAGAAAAATACTTAGTCATGGGTGTGGATGTCGAAGTTCTAAGTCCTGGAGACGGTATGCAATTATATGTATATTATTTTTTTATGCGGGCTCTCGCCGCATCTTCCTACTTCTTTGTGGAGGTAGCTATTTTTCCGTTGTTTTTCAACGGTTCGTTACACGCGTGTCGTTACATTTGATGCTCCGACAAATGTAACGCTTCCCAATATGTTCGTAACGTGTTCTTCGTAGCAACGTAAACGATCACGAGTAAGCATAGCCTACTTACCGGTATTCCAATATACGACGATTTGTCGTAGATGGAGTAGACCCAAAGCAAACTCACAACGACTACAAAACAATGTCTTTTTATTTATATGATGTAAAACTTCGAAGTAGTAATGCATTTAAAAAAAGTCTAGTTATATTATTAAATATTATTTTAAGCATACTTTTATATGTAGGTCAAACCTATCCGAAGACCGGACAAACAGTGGTTGTACACTATACAGGTACAAATTTGTTTGCACAATTTTATATACTTGTATGTGATGTATGGTTTTATAAGTAATTGTTTTTATAAATTATACATTGAATAGAAAAACTACACAACATCTTATAAATAATATTTTGATTTTTATAGGTACCCTTGACAATGGAAAAAAGTTTGACTCTAGCAGGGATCGTGGTGTGCCCTTTAAATTCAGAATTGGAAAGGGTGAAGTAATTAAAGGCTGGGACCAAGGGGTTGCACAAATGTGTGTTGGACAACGAGCCAAGCTAACTTGTTCTCCAGACTTTGCTTATGGCAGCCGAGGCCACCCTGGAGTATATCCTTTAGTACAAAATAGAATAATATAAAATAAAAATTAAATTTTTAGATTTAATACAAAATTATTTATTTATAATTTGCTTAGTGATAAGTTTTAAAAGTTTACTTTTAATACAAAACAAGAAAGTATTTATATTAGACTTGACAAAGACACACTATTCCACCAAATGCCGTTCTCATCTTCGACGTGGAGCTACTGAAGGTGGAGCCTTGAAATACCTCTTAGAGCGTACCAAACTGACCAAACATATTTCAAACAAAAACTAAAAAAAGAACCTTATCAAATAATATGTTAAGTAGTCGTCGCACGAATGGCACATCCTACGCTAATTGCCTTAATTCAATCGCTCAACCATTTATACGAAAAAAAAAATAAATAAAAATACTATATCGCGGTTTTCACAAAGTAATATATAACATAGTGTTTTCGGCATCGCTTGGAAAGAATGTGCAGTTTATACAAATATATAAACTGCAAAGATCATTAATGTCCGAACAATCGCACATGCATGGGTGTTAAAATGTAAAATCATGTATCACGATGTTGTTCAACTGATTGCTCTCCGAGAGATGCGCACCACTTTTATCTTGTGTACTTCACTTAAAGCCGACTTAATCGTGTTCCTATAATGAGCGGTTGAATAAAGGGATCTTTCTCAATCATTTTTACAAAACAATTTGTGTTCATTCACTGTGTATTTGGTACCTTTTCGAATATTTTATACAAAAATTCAATAATAAAAAAAAACATGAACGATGTAACACAATATACAAACCTTACAGAATAAAAAATACAGTAAAATTGTTTTACTCCAATAAGTATACATTTCTTTTTACACATGTATTCGATAGAAAGTTTTGACGAAAGACACGTAAAAACGAAAAAAATACTCAATATAAATATTCAATTTACAACTTTTAAAAAATATCTGGTATAAACATTTAAAAATAATAAATCTGCGTTTATGTTTACGCGCGCGCGCGATACAATGTGTTTTTTTACAGAATATTTACAGAATATTTTTAAAACATTTTCTATATCGATAACAATTTTTTTTTTTCTAGAATATGCATGAAAAGAACACTTTATATGGACAAACACGATTATAAATATTATCGAACATATAGTTTACACAATTTTATGTATTATTTTTATCATTTTTGCTAAAATTTGATTTTTACATATATATTTTTATTTTACATTATATGTGTATATATATTTCATATCTTAACAAAAATACTTGAATTGGAGATTCTATAAAAAGTATTAGCGATTTTATAATATACGAGTATAATATAACATAGTCTATACATATATATATATATATTCACATAAACAGACACGATATAACCATAACTCAACAACATTGCATTAAAAACCTTAATAATATTATAAAACAAAATTCTAGTTTCTTTTCACAAAAACAGCTACTTACTAATTGTGCAACTGGACAATGTACAGGACCTAGGACAATACAACACTAAGTTTTGACTAAAATGCAACAAGAATAATTTGTTTAATATACAAACAGTTCCGGAAAATGGATTTCATAAGCTGGGGTTTGACTCGGTTTAGTGTCTGTCTGTGATCCAGATGTAGAAACTGTGTTGCGCGGATCAACAGATAAAGTATTAAATATCTCTGATAATTTGCTCTGTAGAACATCGTGCTGAAAACGTGATAAAAAACAACCCAAAAAAGATAAGAAACGATATAATTTTGAAAATATAAAAAAAAACTATATGATAAATCCTTGTACCTTTGGTTGTGTTTTTGACACTAGGTCTTGAAATGGTGCGTTTCTGAAGAACTGAGAAAGCTGCATTCGCTTTTCTTCTTCCACTACATGATTGTTGTTATTCTCTGTCAGAATTCTTTTCATGCTCTCGAATGTTAATTCTTCTCCAGGCAGTTTCTGCACAAAGGAAGTGATATAGTATTAAGAAGTTACTGACTAATAAATATCAAAAATAAAAATAAATAAAACGTATACTTTTTGTACACCGGGCGATGAACCTCCACTGTCCAGGTCTGGACCTCCAGAATTAATATCAGCTAGCGAGTTTCGTCCGGCACTATCAACCCAAGAATGCCTAAAAGAGAATATTTTTATCTCGTAACTTATATAATAATAAAATAGTGTAAATTTGTTACTCTACGTTATTTAACACAATTGTATTACCTGTGCTGTAAAGAATTGCTATTGTAACCTGTGCCTTGTTGCAACTTTCCGCTATCAAGGCCGACTCCCTTTAGACATTCGCTGACAACAGTTTGATCAACTAGAAGAGCCGGCGCTATTCTAGATGTCAAACCAACATTGTATTGAGACTGTAAATCTGGTAACAAATGCGGACTTTCGCTTCGGCGTGCTTCTACCACCTTAGAACAAAATTATCAAATCAACCACAATCTAAACGCACACGTTGTTATATAATTTCAAAAAGAAAAAAATATTTTTCTACACAAAGATTTTGAAAAATGTCAAGGCACACTCACGTTGTTCGCGTAATCCATCAGAGCAGTAATGTTACAGACGTACGAGATTAAAACTAACAAGCTGATGACTATTGCGTGCAAGTTGAATTTGAGCGTAAGACTGATTTGACTGCTTGTCAATGCCAGATCTTGAAGGCTCAGCACCAATCTCAACAATTCTAATACGGTTTCCTCGGAAGCCAATTCAATAGCAAGTAATGCCAACGTGGTATAAATAGATTCTACATTTTCTACAGTATTACTAGACAGTTCTAATGATTCGTACAATGCTAAATAGATTTCAGGGCCGTGTTTCCTAATAAAGATCACATCAGGTCGAGATGCCTTCTCAACATCAAGACCAAGTTTCGCTACATTCACACTGAAAGAGAAAAACAAAATTACAGTACATTACGTAAAGTTTGCAAAGAATAAAAAACAAAAAAGAAAACAATTATAACGTTTAATTAAGACTCGAACTTACGTTGGTTTAGCGAGTTTCGTGATGTTTCTATGTCGATCGATTAAAGTATGGAATATTTTCTGTACAAGTAATCTCATTGCAGCATCCGCTGCTAATGACATTCTCAGTAATGGATCCAAGAAACTAGGCGGGAATGTCGTGTTCAAGTGAATAGTTTGATATTTAGTGCCGACCTATATACATAAACAATGAAATATTTATAAAAAAATTAACGTTGTAGTTTATACATATTTTTACATTACAATTTTGTCTAAAATTGACAAATGTATACCTTCAATAGCGATTTCAAAAGTATACTCTGAAGTAACACGTCTCCTTTGCCGACTGACACAATACGATCCGGCTGGCTGTACGGAACTTTACTCATGATGAACATCATAATCTCAATTTTCTGGTAATCCGGAAGATGATTCGCGAACTCTCCGAGGGCGTTAATAAGGGCTTCTTGATACAACTGCTCGTCGCTACTCGACGATTGATTTCTCGTTACGCTAACTCGGAGATGAGACAACAAGGAGTTTATAATTTCCAATACAGATGGCCCTAGAAGAAATACAAGCGTTGTCAAATCTTCACTCGACGATTGTCATTTACAATTACTCACAATTTATATTCCCTGCAAATACATAATAAATACGCAATAAATAATATGCTCACCAACACTTTCACCTGCGGCAATGGATATAATTTTAGACAAAGTGTCCGCTATGCTAGTGCGAATTTTCGGGGACGACTTAGAATGATCGTCGAGATGCGTCATCAAAGCTTCCACTACAGTGTAAGAATATTGCGACTGTAAATATATATTAAAGACATTTTATTAATTACACTTTCAATATTTCAATATTTCAACATTTTTCAATTTACATTGTAATCGATTACGTACCTGGATAGAAAACATAATTATCCTGAAAGTATGAATTGCGAAATAATTAGGAACCCACAACTGATGGTTGTCCAAGTGTCTGCAAATGTAGAGATTAATATTTTTCGTGCACAGAAGGAACATATATGTGTTGCGTTAATCTCGAAGATTTTATCTCGTACCTTAATACAGGTCTTATAACACATCTAATATGACCGAATGACGCACGTCCGATCAATTCTCGCATGCAAGTTTCCGCGAACTGCGGCGGATCCAATCGCTCTTCAGTCGGACTGTCTGGCGTCGCATCTTCCTTATTGGCATATCTAAAAATACACCTTAGTCAGTAATATATAGAATACGCAATATTGATTTCTTTCAATTCACCTTGAATTCTGCATGTTGTACAGCAATGACGGTACGATCTTGTCCATATGCACAGGTTCCCAAATATTCTCCACCAGATCGTCAGAAAGAGTTTTTCTTACAACACCCTGTTATAAAAAATTCAAATGTACATAAGTACAAAGATGTTTAAAAAAAAAAGTAAGAAGCAACATTTAGCAGTTTTACCTGTAATCCTTGAATCCCGGCGAGTCTTATTTGCTTGCGTATGGCAGGATCGTCGTTATTGGAATGGCACATCGCTGAGTACTTTGACACGAAAAAGTCATAACGTGTGTGATAAGAAGGCGTATCTTCCTCGATATTGGCAAATCTAACAAACTGAAACACAGTACATTAATCGGTAAAACTAAGTACAATGCTATTGATTGTAACAATAAATATAATTAATGACAATTATTTATGCTAACACATGTAGTGTTGGTAATTAATAAATTACCACTTACAGATTGTGTCGCTAGAATTTGTAATTGAGGATCCGTTGACTCCAGCAATTTTTGCACCATTTTTAAGAAACTTTCAACAAACAGATTCAAGGTTTGTGCATGGCAAGCCACCAGAAGCTGATCCATTGCCTCCATGGCAATGACAACAAAGCCATTTCTTCTCCTATTAAGGCATAATTTCTTATTAGACAGAGAATTTTATGATTTATTTCTTATAATGCTATAACTATAATATATAGCATGCTATAACATGATTGAAATCAATCATGTTATACATAGTCATCTGTATTAATTGTTCCAGTCTTGTATATAGTGTAACATGTAATTATATTTATATAATCAGTATGATTATATAAATGATAATAGTATGATGTCCAATTCTATTTTTTTTTTTATATAAATACTTGAATTAAAATCATCTAAAGTTATTATAATAATTAATATTTTGTGTTTACCTGTAAATATCTCTGGAGGCACGTTGAAACAAGTATTCTCCAATTCTATCCAGCTTTTCAGGGCTACTCAATGAATAGAACGTCAGTTTTTCCATGTTATTTTTAATCAAGCCATCCTAACAACCAATAAAGCATATCAATGTGATTTTTTTGTATACAAAAAAAAGTCTTGCAAATATCATGAGTTCAAAGTCGCAAATAGAACAACCACTTTGTGCTACCGCTTACTGTCAAGGACAGCGCATTTCGATATTGATTGATGATGCATTCATTCACGAGACCGACCAAATTCTCAGAAACAAAAACACAAAATCGAAAGAACGGAATACGGACAGTAATCTCACCTGAGGATTAACCGGAAAGATATTGTCAACGAGTCTCTTGTATCTCGGGCGTAGCGCCGAGCAACACCAACAACAACAACCTGGAATTAAAACATAAAAGATGTAAAAATAAATATACGTCATCGCAATCTAAACGAATTAATTTTCAAATGTGTATAATAAATTTCGATAATTTAAGTCGTATATTTACCGAACATATTGTGTCAATCTCGTCGCAAAGTGTGACAGCAATCAGCAATGACAGCTCCGTACTGCGAACGTATGTACGTGCGTGTGTGTGTGAGTAATTCGTTCGTATCGATAGTTTAGTATATAACTATCGACAACATTCAGTAATTTATTCCCTACAAACGAGGTTCATGCCGCCATCTGCACACATTTAAAACAAAATTACAGAAATTCATGTTTTATACTGCTGATAAAATTGCAAGTTTGCAGAGCACTTTTATAAAACGCTTAATTTTTGTTCGAACAGTTTATAATTATTTGTAAAATAAATCAAATATAATTTATATATTTCATAATAATAGAATCTTACATTTATATGTTAAAACATTCTTTTTACGTTGTTTTAATATATACTAAGATATTTTTTTTATTTTAGAAAATAATTTTTAACGTTATATTGAACATTTACACTAATTTTTGTTCGTAGTTTAACGTGAACAAGAATTGCTTTTCATTCTTTGAAAAGGGAATGTTTATTTTCACAGCTGTTACTTCAAATTTAAGAACTAGAGCATGAAAATATATCATCTTTTCTTAATTAATTCATTTCATTATATCAACTTGAATAGAAGCTCAATTCAATCAAAGACTCATTTATTATCGTTAGATAATTAACAGCATGATTATTTATTTTTCCACATTTCTAGCCATAACGCCCATCAACAAGATATGAAACAAATACGTAAGATGCGTACTTACATGTTACGTAATATTAATTTTTATTGTATAATTTTTATTGTATAAATTAATTAACATCTACGTATACGCTTCTGCGTACACGTAGATTGTTAATTAATTTAGTGAATTTGTCTTCGATTAATTGCATTTTACGGGATATTAATCAATGTAAAACGCAGATATCATTTTTCGATTACTGATTGTAAACATGTGACAACTGCTTGTCAAGGTCAATTAAAGACATAATGAATACGCAAAAAATGAGAGAACTTTAAACACTATCTTTTACTAATCGCAAATGATTAAATAAAGAGTTGAAAGAGTCAAATTAAAAAGTTTCATAACAGATTGCAGTTATGCGAACTTCCGTAGTAATTCAAATAAGATATAGATCTATAATTTAAATAACAAAACAATATATATTGTTAATAAAATGCGAATAAAAACAATTTTTCTTTCTTGACTATTGAACTTTTTCGTAAATTCTAAAACTTTAATACGTAATTTTTTATATAACTTTTATGTATTTTTTAAAACTTTTTTTTACGATAAGTGCAAATCTCATATAGTTAAGAACTTATACAAATATAGTTAGTGTGCGTATAAGTGCAAATCTCATATAGTTAAGAACTTATACAAATATGATGAAAAAAGCTAAAGTTAATATCCGGGTGTTTGATTTTATAAATTATTAAATAATAAAAATTTTGTTCTTTCCAGACATCTATTATATTTAGTAATTAATCTATGTTAATTTGTCGAAAGTTTATTCGTTATTAATAAATCATTTATTACGCTCAAAGAGAACACGTTGAACTTTACTTGCAATTTTTGTTATTTTATATTTCAATAAATTCTCCAATGTATGATTCGATTTTGCAGCAATAAATAAGAGAAAAAATATACTTCTTTTATATATCTCTGATTCATTACGTATGTTTTATCATTCGCATATTATTTAACGTATATGATGTAAAGTAATTAAGTGTGCAACTTAGAATTTTATCACGTTTATATTAAGATGCACAATACAGATGTCATCGCGTTTATTTGCCGTAAGAATGTGGCCAGCTATTTGTCGAGATCAAATACAGGTGCAAATCTGGTATAAAAAGGACATAAAAAATGATGTCTTCATTCTGGGATTGATTCTCGACTCGGCAGTCATCATCAAGAATGTTGCCCTTAACTGTGCTGTTGGTAATTGGCGTGTTCGCGCAGCGTAAGTGAAAACATATATTACAATTAACGAAGTTCTCTTTACATTTGTTATTCTTGATAAAAAAAAAAAAAACATTGTTTATTTGCTCAACGAACTACCTTTGCATTAAAGTATGACGCTTATTCGTGTACATACATCGTTTTCTCTATGCAGAGACGTTCGCTGACGAACCCGAAGCGATTGTTGGTGGACAGCCTGCGAGTTTGGGCGAATTCCCGTGGCAGGTTTCTCTGAACGTGTACGATCAGCACATCTGTGGCGGATCCATCATCGCCCCAAACAAGATCCTAACTGCCGCTCATTGCGTTTATGGCATGTCTTCTTTTTCTAACTTCCGCATTGTAACCGGAACTATTAAAGCCACTCAAGGACAGAAACATACCGTGTCGAGCATCCGCATTCATCCAAACTATGTAGACAGCGTGAAACAATCCTGGGTGAATGACGTTGCTGTGATCACTGTAAGTCCTAAAATAATTTTTTCACAATGTGAAATTATGATTTAAGTACCCATCTTTTTTTATACTTTTGACAGTGACAGTTTATATTTGAATCATATTTTACATTATTTTTTCTTTGATTTCCTTTCAGCTTAGTGCACCAATCACATACAACCAGAATCAGAGAGCCATCGCCCTGGCCAGCTCTGCGCCAGTTCCGGGCACTCAGTGCACTCTATCCGGATGGGGTAAGACGAGCGCAAACGGTCCGCTCGCCAGCATCCTTCTAAAGATGAACCAGGTCATTATCGCCAAATCTACTTGCCAGAACGCACACAGAGGTCAACCCATTTACGACAGCCACTTGTGCGCGTACAATAAGTACGGAATTGGTGCCTGCAATGTGAGTATAGCACTCGTTGAGTTGAACTAGACCTAATCGGTCCCGTAATTCGTATGATGTAACATGAACGGTGAAACAAAAACTCGAAAAAATTAATGGAAAATCATATTTTTCACAGGGTGACAGCGGTGGTCCATTCATTTGCAACGGTGTACAATATGGTATCACCTCCTGGGTTCTTCCTTGCGCTGTTGGCGCACCTGATGCCTACACCAGCGTCTACCATCATCGCGACTTCATTCTCTCTTCGTAAAAGAATGCGTCCCAGTCTCGCCACGTTATGATATGCTACATATAAAGTATATAATTATATTGACTTGCCAAGCTGATCATGTTTAAATAAATCATTCAAAATCAATTGTTCTAATTTCTGTGTACAGTACCGTGTAATTACGTCGCAGTAGTTCTGAAAGTCTTTTGGGTAAAACAATTATGCCATTACGCAATAAATATACAAGTTAAAAATACATATATGTTTTATTGTTATATGTTTATCCGGTCTCTTCTACGATAAACAATTATTATAAATTAATTATATAAAGAAGATATAAAGAAGATAACTATATAAAGAAGATAACTATATAAAGAAGAGAATAAAGGTTTTTTCCGCAGGATTACTCAACAATTACTGATGATGTGTACCTATATTTACTTATAATTCAAATTCATGTTGGAAAAATAATACAAAGTGATATTATCGATCAAACATCAAGCAAAATATACGTGTAACTCAAGTTTTAGTTCAGGTTATAAACAAGCTGTTGCAAGTTCAACTTAAATGCAAATGTTAAATATTTTAATGAAATAACAATAATAATCTAGATCGTGTCCCAATATATAATTCAGGTAAATCTGCAACTTATTTTTAAAAAATCTTATATTAAATCGTTTTTATGCATTGCTTTAATACTTTTTATCAAGAGATATGGATGTTTCAAGCAGAAAAGAAGTAAAGCAACAAATTCAAGATTTTACTTCCACTGATTGTTTGGGATCTGATCAATTCGATTTAGTTTACGGTAGAAAATTGAAATCTCCGGTACTTGGTCATCATTATCAACTTCCTGATTTACCAACAAATTATTTGCCACCCACAATTCTGGATACGTCTCTATTGCACGTAAGATTCAACAATAATATCAGCCGTAAAATTCATCGAATTCTTTGTATTATATAGCGTATCTAAACTTATTGTATCGAAGAGATTTTTGAATCTTATTCGTATAGATTCCCGTTTATGCACATTTGAAAGTCTACGATTTAGAGCCTGTGCGTCTGCCGGAGATTCCGTCAATCTTGTCCTCGTTGTGCAATGACGTTGTGCAATCTTCGTAAATATTCCTCGTATATTATTATATACGTTATTTACTTACTATATAATAAGAAGTATGTTACAATAAATATATAACAAGAATTTTTTTTCAGAGAAAATACTGTACGCAGCAAATCCTCGAAAGAAGTGTCGACTGCACGAATGAGCGAAGAAAGCAAAATATCCGCCTCGCACATAGTTGTTCATAGTTGTGCAAAATCTGCGCATAAAAAATGACACAATCTTGAAAAAAAAATACATATACAAACAAAATCTTAAACTTATAATTTATATTTTTGCACTTACCTCCAACGGCATCGCAGATCTAACACATTTGTATGCCAGACTTACGTATCACAGTATCTCTTAATTTACATTAGAATGGAGTTTTGCAATATAAAAGATAGAAGATACGTACTGATATGTTGATACTTCGATCATATTTCATTTTTTTAAATTCAGCGTAAAGTTTTCTTTCACTATATTGGCTGCACTGGCTGGGAGAAAGTCGGTAAGGGTCGGTAAACATGACAGTAACAAATGTGAGCTGTCATAGGATAGAAGAAAAAAAAATTGCGGGTTTGACACGTCAAATTATACTCAATGAAGTGAAATTTTAGAGCCAAATATCGGTTTGTCGTTACCGAGTCAACAAGACAGGGTGACGAACGTTGACGGCAGTGTCACAACATGCGATAATGAGAGGATTCAACAAATTTCTCGCGACTTGCGTCGTAGTGCAATATCTGTACGGTGTATGCACTACACACTTGCTCATCAATGTCAAAAATCAGGTATGAATGTTGCACTGCGAATATAACAAAGAATTATTTTACTTGCGCATAGGATTTTTAAGGAATTGATATGGGGGAGATGTTTTTTCAGAAAGATGTCTTACTAACCTCAAATACGAATTATACATGCTTTTGATATGATAAATATAAAATATGTTTTTGGCAACAAAATTTGATTGCCATTTGTTTAATACTTTGATATTTATGTTATTTATGAAAACTTGTTTATTTCACAGGGTGGTGATATTCTTTTAGAAACAATCTCCTCAAATGTTACGGAAGATCTGATCACTCTCGAGTTCCAACGTTCTGATGGCACATTGGTCACACAACTCATTGATTTCAAAAATGTAATTTAATTTAGACACTCCTGAATACAGAATTGTTCATGATTTATTTGTTTTACTTATGTTTTTTTTAATTATTTGAATTACAGGAAGTTCAAGTCATAAAAGCTTTAGTGCTTGGTGAGGAGGAACGTGGACAAAATCAATATCAAGTAATGTGTTTTGTGAATCACTTTTATAAAGTAGATTTCATATCATCTGACGCAATGTCCAAATTGCGTCAGAAAAATCCAGGCACTGTACGTGTGGCAGAAGAGGATAGGGGTCATGTCAATTATACAATGGACCTTTTTCTGGATGTGTCACAGTCTAAGGAAATTTCGAAACACGTTACCACACTCTGCACAGAAGCATCTGGATCAACTTATACTAGAAATGATGATATAAAGCAATGGATTCAAAGACCAGGTATCTTATTTAAGATTAAATCCACTATAATTACACATGTACATATCTTAAGCTTCAATAATGGCTAATACTAATTTTAACTTTATTTATCAGGTTCTTCAGAAGAGCTACTCATGGCAGCTGTATATAACTTTACAACTGTACCGCAATCTGGCACAAATGATTCAAGGTCAGTGCTGATCTCCAAATGTGCTGACACATCCAATCTCTGGGCACCTTGCACGTGCTCTTTGGAATTGTGTATCGGTTGGTATCCGTGCGGTCTAAAGTTTTGCAAAGGAAAATCCGATGGCAAAAAAATAGCCAGCACCTATCGATGCGGTATAAAAACCTGTAAGAAATGTTTTATATTCTCGTATTATTCAAAAATGAAACAGAACTGTCTGTGGGATGAATGACATATAAGAACACCGTAGATAGCAATTTTTAATTGAATAAAAATGTGTATTACAATGGAATAGGACAAAATTAGGACGGAGAACTATTCTGAATTATAAACGTATTAAACATCTTGAGTTAATTTTATGAGGAGAAAGAGATATATGGATATAGTTAAAATGCAGAACAAAATTTATTGAATAAATAAAATTTCTAATACTCTCTTCATATAAAAAAAAACCCTTGATATTAAATATTTCAATTATATACGTAATACTGAATGTGTTTTTCACACAATTCCTATCTAGAATCTTATTTATTGAAATTGTTTTTTTTTGTGAGTAGATAGAATGTGTTTTATATTGTACATGTACAAGTTTAGTTTTAATCACAATTTTAACGCCAAAGGAAATCAGCAAAAATATTTTTGCAAGATTTATACTGAGGAGATATTTACAAACATTCATAACAATATATGAGTAAATTACACTCTCTAAAAGGGTTTGAGTTACAACGATTGATACATTAAAATGTATATTTTAATTTTTATCATTGGAAAATTTACTTTGGAGGGAAAAAGATGAAATTTTGTCTCAAACACAATTAATTATATAAAGATATTTTGCTGAGAAAAAAGAATGCGAATATTTGTAACATTTATAATTTTTTTATCGATATGTTTATGAGAATTTGTCTGATACATTCCACAATTTATCAAATGTTTTTTGTGACAATTTTAATTCTATGTTTTTACAATTTACTTGTAATAATTGTAGTAGACTCTTGTTTATCACATCTGTTGAATTTATCGAACATTCCGATTCCGATATTTACATCCACATTATGTGAAATCATTCCACTTATACACCCGTTAATTTTATTTTCTCATACGTTATTTAGAATACTTTCCATACTTTGATAATATGTTACAAATATTCCATTCGAAGTACCAAGACGTTCTGTTTTATTTATCGAACCGAAGTATATTAGAAGATAATTTATACGTAGAGAATTTTATACATGACACTCTTGTAAAGCTGCCATTTATACATTGTATGTGTGTACATTATGAGTTCCAATTGTACATATAGGCATGTGTTATACGTGGAGGTATAGAAAACGTTAAGTTAACAAGTATAAGGATTGTATATACAAAAATATTCGTGTTAATAACTGTTGAAAACTGTATAGTCTGAATAAGATGTGCAATATCGTGCGGAACTTTCTAAGGATATTTGTCTAACAGTAAGATATATGACACTTTGTAATACTTGTATTAAATATCAATACAAGTTTTTGTAACGAATTGTCTTCGCGCGTTCCACTGATTGTGAAAAAACCATATCTAGCGGATCATTGCGAACAAGACTGCAAAATCTGTCCATTTAAACGTATTATGATGGTTAAGCCATTGGTCTTTGAGAGACTCTCGCAATTGTTATACACATTAGATTTATTACAATAATAAAAACGAAATTATTCGAAGCGAAGAGAGATACGTATACTTACGATGTAACTGAAGTTTGCAGTAATTGTGTATAAATATCTACTCAGTATTTGGTGTGTCGTTTAGTCGAACAGCTATTATAAGAAAATGTATGACGCACTCTGTTTAATGATACAGAGAGATTATACTCGACATAATTTCTTCGATAGAGTGAATCTTATTATCTATTGTCACATTCTTCTGCAATCGATTGAGCGCAAGAACTATTGTATTTATAATATCTTATAAAATCCAGCTGGAATTAGAATCCAGTGAATGAGACTCAAAGAATGAGATTTACTTCGGATTAATTGGAAAAGCAATTATATAATCTGTTAAGTCAGGGATGTCAGATCTTGCTGCAACTTTTGGCCGATTTTTTTGCAATAGATAATTGCAATGGACAATTGATTGAAAACTGTAACGGACAATGTTAGTATCACATACATGCCACGAATACTGTAAAACAACTCAAAATGTCGCACAACTCTGTTCAATGTATGTATAATCAATGGGGATTAATACGTCAAATACAACTCGACAAATAGCAATACAGCATTTGTATAGAAACATAAATATATATATATATATATATACACGTCTGTATAGATTCAAAGCAAAGACTTGGGAATCGAGTTTCAAGTCACACGCCTTGATGTACTGATTTTTAGTGTCACAAACTGTTTTAATTATACGATAGTGAATTTATATATAATGTTATAAGAAAAATCTGAGAAAGGGCAATGAACGTGCAATAAGAATTTCTAGCTAAATGAGATTAATTATTTATCGTAATTTATTTAATATTTACTCTCTTTCGTGTCACAAATGTTTTTTTTTTGTGTAAAAATAATAAATATACTATGTATTTATTTGGTGAGCAAGAGACTATACAATTATCCAAGACCTCTCTTCTTGCAAGGAATAATTATGTTTATATTATATAACATATTTAAGATAAGAAAATATTCGTCAATCTTTAATCGAACCTTTGTATCAACCCCCTTTGATGTAATCTATGAGTATCACTATGTATGATTTTCAGCTTTACACACAATGTTGTATATCTCATATATACATATAATATTTTTTATATATATTTAATAAAAAGAATTAATATATATACACATATATATAATGAGTGTGATATTATAATAACATACGATTCTCCTCAAACGATAATCCTGAAAAATCAATTTCACTACATGTGCACAATTATAATTCTTTTGTGGAAGGATGTTCCTTATAGAGGAAGTATGTGCAAAGTAAATGTTTGTTCATAAATGTTAATTCTATATTAAGTATAATACATTAATAATAATAATAATAATAATAATGATAATAATAATAATAATAATAATAATAATAACGTTAATAATTGATAATAGTAAACATATAGTAATAGCAAAATAATATAGTTTATAATAATTTAGTTTAGGATCTCAGAATTCTCTTTCTCTCTCTTTACACATTTTTACACAGCATCGAAAACGTTTTGCATCGCATGCTCGCATTTTCCCATCAAACTTATGTAATGCGAAACAAAAACAAATTATTTATAACATTATCACTAATATTTTAAAGTTGTTTTTCATTAGATAGATAAACGTTTAAGCGATAAACTTAAATGACAAACTTTTTAAGTACATATTAAAGACAAATGATGTCACCAGTATATGTAAATACGAGAACACTTGATGCAAAACGACTTTTTCTTAATATATTGATATGCTTTCCGATATAAAATAATATAACTTTAATATCCTTTGTGTTATATCGCACGTTGTTATTTTTGCTACTGTATTACTTTGATAATGAATTCTACAAAAGTGACATCTACATGAGTATGCAAATTCTTTTTTGTAATTTTATGCTATTCTAAATCAGAGCCGCGCACTATCAGACGTTTGTCATTGTAATATTTTCCGTTCACATTAAAATTTATGTTCATATATAAAACATATAAATAATTAGTAATAAAGAAGAAGAATAAGAATGTTTCAAAGATTCACATGTGAAACTTTCATGAGAATATTATAAGAGTTCTAGTAAAAAAAAAACTTTTTGTGTTACATAACATAATTTAATGTCATTTTTCTTCATACGTTATAATATTCTTTTTGACGATAAAAGATGTCATAAAGTATGATATTCTCTTCTATTCAACATAATTTTGCTGTGGCTTGTTGACAGACGACAATTCCGACACACATCACTCTGATCCGCATGAATGTATAATCTCAGTTAAACTGAAATATTCATTAAGAGATCGTGCTTATTATACACAAGAGACATACTCGAACATATGGATAGAGAGTTCCCGAAGAATAAAACTGCGACCAAACTTAGTTGCCTGCCTGTGTCGCGGAATTAAATAAGATCAAATTGCAAAAATGACGTCTCTCTTACAGAGATTTAAAGTTACTCCATAATTTTTCAAAATTAACGAAGGAAAAACAAAACGTACCTTCTCTATTGCGAGAGTAAAATGTTTTGATATATTTTCGGGTAGCACCAAGCCACGTGGCGACGTCAAATATGCACACACAAGCGTCCGTTACTTCTCCTCTGTCGCGATCAAAAGATGAGTTTTTCCGCACATCGATCCGAAGATTCTGAAGTCCAGACCCGAACTGCGAAAGACATCCGTGCACGAAAACAAAAGAAGAAACACTAGCTACTGTAGCAAGTCTTGCGCACGTCCGCAAGTATAACACTGAAATCGTCGTCACCCTTGGACACGTGGTCCATATTTGAGGTCTGCTGCGGCTGTTGATGTTGTTGCGCAGCCGAGTGGTGGTCCGGATACTTGGACACCTCCAGGCTCTGATGGTACTGTTCCATGGCGGTGTGACCGATCGCGCCGACGTTCGGAGCACAACGAACGTCCTTGCCGCCCTGCTGGTCGTCAACAATGCATTGCGAGGTCGATATGTCCAGCTGGGTATGCGGCGGTGCCCCGTAGTAGCGTAAATCGCTGGCGTAGTTGTGATTACTGTCTAGCATGCTCTGCGAGGATAAACTCGAGTGCGCTACAATCGTCGGATGAGAATACTTGTTGAAGTACTTCTCCAGCTGCAACGCTTGTTGCTGCTCGTCCTCGGTGCTCATGCCGGGATCGATGTGACCGCCGAGGATCGCGTGTTGCTGTTGTTGCTGCGGCGGCGGCTGCTGCTGCGCGCTGCCGGAAGACGCGTCCGTCTGATAGTCCTGGTGATGCGGCATTTGGTATCGATGCGTGCCTGCGAGAAACAAATCAACGGTCGATTGTGCATAACGCAGACTAATAAATAATGTAAGATTAATAAATAATTAACTCTCTGATTACATTAGCTAAAAGAATTCTTTTGTTCTGTTGAATTAGTGCGAAAATTAAAGTCGTTAAATCTGCGTGTGAACGAAAAATATTACCGGAACAGGTTTCGGCACCACCGCGTATTCCTATGGATTGCTGCCGATTACTGGCGCACTGGACCGGATTGTAATTGCTCTCGACGGTGGATTGCATCGAGTAGCTCGTCGCGCTCTTGGACGACTGCGTGCCGCTGTAATGCTGCAACGATTGATCGTGCGGCGAGGCGACCGGCGGATAAAACGTGCCCGTGACTGATCCGACGTTGTCGAAACCGGAGCGTAGTTTATTGCATGACACCATCATACCGTTCGCTATGCCTACCGCGGCGATGCTCGTCGACTGTCTCTCAAAGTTCAAGTAACCAACCTGAGTGACGCAATCGCAATATTTAGAACGAATCTTTTGGTGTGTGTTTTGCTTTCTCTCTTCTTACAATAATTTAATACAATGATAAACATTGGACTTATTAATTTCTTATGTATCACTATTAGCAAAATTTTACACATTTTTAACAGAATACTTTGAAAAAAAAATTTTTTTCTAACATTGCAAAGAGACGCGCAAGATTGTTAATATGTTAAAAAATATGTCGCGCAAATACGTACGGATTTCTTGTACGTTAAAGTGTCCGTGTAACCGCCTGAGTTCTGACACGACGATATGCTGGCGTTACCAGCGTGAGCCGCGTGCAGTTGATTGTCGCTACTCATAAAAGTATATCGTTTCGTTTGGTCGTTGATATCTCCGTGTTGCTTCGACGTGCCCTCCATCAGATCTCGTTCCGGATCCGGATTCTGAGTGGACGCCAGATGACCTCCGTCGCCTGGTTCGATTAAATTATCCGTGTGATGACTTTGTTTTTGTTAACCCGCTCGTTACACGTACTATGCAATTATCCGTCCCGATCGCGTTCTATGTATCAATTACTTCGCATTACAATTGTTTCCTATGTAGAGGTTTTAACAGGCGTGTAATACACGGGGGAATTAATCGAAAAACGTAACGAATCTCAAAGTACACAACGCGACATCGACGCGCAATTAAGTTTGTTTATTTCTTGTTGGGAAAGAAAAAAAAAGAATTACCGTCTGGCTCGGGACTGGCCACCGGAGATATGTCCGGAGTGTGAATAATGGGCGTATAAGGGCTGCCATAAAGCGAATTACTTTCCGATTTGTACTCCTGGATACCCTGCTGCTGCTGCTGCTGATGATACAGAGATGAGATCGGGGAATGGCCGCCCCACGGGATCTGAGGTATACTCTGGTAACTGTCCATCTTGGACCTTGAAACGGCAATTTTTCACGAATATTGTAAATTTTTAATTATAATATAACACAAGAGCTTTATGTATTGTTTAATCATTAATTTATATACGATTTAACTTTGCCGCAATTACACACGTGATATATTCGCGATGCAGAATGATTTATTTCCGCGCTCGTTTGTTGAGTCGCTAAACGCCGCTTAAATCTTACGAATATAACCGTCATCGGTATCATAATGCGGCGCTTTAAATCCTCGCCGAGGGATCTCTCAATTAACCGGCGCGGTTATACCATCAGGCGCAACCTATGTACCTTCATTAGCGGGAAAGCACACACGCGGTCCAGGAGAGAAAGAGAGTGTGTGTGTATATCGACTTACATGGAATGATGAATCGTCGTGCCCGTGGGGTTGGACCTGTTGCCCGCGGTGTTGGTTGCCAAGGGCGGCGAGGACGGTGCACCGGGTGTCCGTTTCGCGTGCTTCCTACGCCGCGGTCTGTACTTATAATTCGGGTGTTCCTGCATGTGTATCACGCGTAGCCTCTCGGCCTCTTCGACGTACGGCCTTCTGTCTTGCGGCGTCAGCCCCCGCCATTTCTTTCCTGCGAGAGGCAAAGCCCCGAACAAAAGCCCCCCCGTCAAATAAAGGATAGCGGAAGAAGAAAAGAAAGAAATAAAGAAACGTAAGAGCGCGAAACACGCGCAAACGACACGTGCGATATACGTAGCATGATTCTTACCGTTGTTCTGGAACTTCCTGCGTCGCATAAACAGTCAAAAATATCGTGAGATATACGATGGTGAAAAATTACGTAAATATATTGTATAATATATTTATCTTATTTATTAGATTAGATATATTTTATTTATAAAACGTTCTGGGAAATAAATATAAACAAGAATTATTTAGAGAGTTAACGAGATAGAATTTCTTGAGAGTAAAACAATTATAAAAAAAGTAGTGGCAGATAAAAGTAAAAGTGAATGCACATAGATTAAGAATTTAAACAAAAGAAAATAATAATACAAACATAAACACAAATAAAACATTGAAAAGATAATAAAACTTACATTACTCGATCGAAAATCGAGCTACAAGTTAAACATTCGATAAACATGATGGGAAAAAAATTTTAAACAAAAAAATAAACCTAAACATCCACCTGACAAAGATGAATTTGTTGAATGCGTCTTTGAATCGTTCGAGAAGAGACGTCGCGTCGGCGTGCGAAGTTGCACCGCGCTTTATTGCAACGGCTCTCATCGTGAAACAAAAACAAAAAAAAAAAAATCAAAATCCTTTCGTAAATACTCGATAAATTACCACTTCTCGACAATAATGGGACAAGCCCCCGGTGGTACATCTCGGTGTATCCCGAAACCCGATAAAATCGCTCGGTCGGTCGATCCCTTTTGGCTAACGACGCGCTTAATTCGGCGAGCGCAAAAAGGAGAGGGGAACGAGAGCAGCCCCTATCTCTCGTCGCCCCGATACGTGCGCGCAAAACGAGCAGAGAAATACTCTTTTCTCTCGTCGCGCATATATACAAGTGTGTATACATACATATACATATATATGTACATATATATTTATACACATATGTACATGTACGTGTATTACAGGTGGGCTTGGTCGGCGGCGGCGGCGGCGGCGGGTCTTGGGTCTGACGACCAAGCCTGGAATCTGCCTCAGTTGCGTTCAATATGCCAACATGGTAGGCCGGAATATCATTAAGCGAGGCATAAGGGTTAATACGAACGTAAGATGTTCGCGACAAGAAGGAAAAAATTGAGCGCGAGGCGGATGTACATACATATGGCGCGCGCCGGCGCACATTATGTACGTAAACGCACGGCCACGCCGAAGTATAGTATGTACGTGTGTACATATGTGCGTATATACATACGTGCGTGTATATACACGTATGTACGCGCGCGGTCCTGTATAGGTACATAGGCGCATGGGGGCGTAGATATGGGTGCGCCCGTGCCTTCAGCCAGCCACAAGGCACGAACCATTATTTCATATTTCATTTTGTATATTTCAACTCCGGAGAAAAGAAAGAGAGAGAGAGAGAGAGAGAGAGAGAGAAAGAAAAAGAGAGATAGATAGATAGATAGAGAGAGAGAGAGAGAGAGAGAGAGAGAGAGACGCGCCCTGACCTATGAGGACTCCGGAAGAGGGGGAGGAGAAGCGGGAAAATAAGAGAAAAACATATTACGCATCTTTCACTCTCTCTGTCTCTCTCTCGGCGGGGATCATTGTCGAAATCGCACCTCGCGGCGTAGTCTCTCTTCCGCTTTGCATCTCTCAACAATGAACAATCGCGGGAGCGTTTTCGTATTCTCGAAATGCCGCAACGGATTCAGGACGGAGAAAATGGGAAGAAAGGAAGAGACAAGAAAGAATCGCTTTTTTCGTCGTCTGACAATGTTTTTTCTCGTCCGGATGATTTTTGTTTGTTGCTTTTTTTCCTCCATACTCGTGTTCTGGCCGACTCCGGCTTTCTTCTTTTGCGCGAGTAAAAGGTCGGGAGAGAAAAGCAAAGTTGAGAGGGAGAAAAAGAGGATCGCAACCTCGAACGAGGTTTTTGGCTAACAATAAGTAAACTTGATTTAATATTCCTGGGCGCGCGCGCTCGCGCGCGTGTGCTCAAAAGAGCTCGCGCGAGAGCGAGCGGTGAGTTATCCGGCGGTGATTCATCATCACACCCGCGCACAACCGCGTCCCACCGTGATGTCCTCGTTAAGTATTCTAATGGTTGGCGTGTACCTCTAATTTACCGCGCTTAGGCCGAGGTCTCGTCGGACGACTTCATTAATTTCGATGTTTCGAGCAAAAGTCGCGGGCCCGGCGGATTAGGAGCGTCGGAGAAGGACCGCTTTTGCCTCTCGAAATCGTCCTTTATACAGAAACGTACTTAAAACCGAATAACAAAAGCACTGTTTGACGATAATTTTAATATACGAAGTAAATATTATTTTAGCACAAACGGTATAGTAAAATTTCTATAAGGAATCCCTATCGAGCTTTGTTCATCGACGCGTGCAATCGAGCAAATCCTCGAATAAACAACCTCTCTCTTTCTCTCGACTCGGAAAAATACGATATAGAAACGATTATTGGAAAGGATTTTTTTCCTCTCGATCTCGCATCTTTCACTCGCGGCGGAATGTGAAGCGGAGTGTCGCTTTGAACGTGAATATTTTGTAAGAGCTGTCCGATGCTTCTCTCTCTTTCTCTCGCGATTTCAATCGATTCTCGCGACATCGCGCGCGCGTTTGCGGGATCCGAGACATGAATCTAAGAAAGCATAAATAATTAGCGTCGCGACAAATTACGAGGCCTGTACGATCGTTTTGCGCGCCTCGCCGAAGTCGCGCGCGTGTCAAAAGGTCCTGATCGCCGGTGTCCCCGTCGCGCATTTCTCATCTCGCCGTCTCGTCGCGTCTCTCTCCCCTCAGCCGTTGACATTTTCCAGAAAGCTCGTTCGTTTCTACCGCCTAATTAACGATTCCGCGGTGATTTACGCACGCGCCCGTCGGTAATTCACCCGGCGATCGGCGATTAAACCTTTTCGTCGTTCTTCTCTCTCGCGCTCGTTCGCGCACATCGAAGGTGCCCAGGCACCTCGGGAATTTCGTTATGGTCGCGGGTGCGCGGGCGAACGCCTGCCACAGACACTCGGCGCGAATCGGCACGTGACATTTTCAGAATCGAGCGAGAAACTCTCGGCGCGGCATTTAGAGAATAGCATATAAAACCCGTGTTGCTCCGTCAACGGAGTTAGTTAGCGCGCTCGTAACCATCCCTGTTTTTCTCGACTTTAATTATCGCGAATACTCGATAAATCCTATATAGACGCGAGCGGATTGAAATATTTCTCGCGGGAAAGGGAGTTCGCCTCGCCGCCGCGAGCCAGAGTCGTCGTAAACTATATAGCATCAAGCTACGCTCGTAAATCCATTGGCTTGTAACGTTCCTCTGGTGATTCGAGAATCTCGAGCACAGTGAAGTAATCGCCGCGCACCAATTGACACCGCTCTTTCGTCAACGCGACAGATCGACGACAAACACATCGTTTTGCGATATCGGTAGATATCGATCTCGAATTCTCTTTGAATAAAAAATGCGATACATTTTAGACGCACGCAAAATACGCGTCGATAGTGTATGAGCAAACAGTCTACGGCGCGACGAGAAGGCGAAGAAACGAAGAGAGGAGAAAGACGGGGAGGCAACGGGGCCGGGTCCCACATCGGGGACCGCATCGCGCACCCCGCCCAACCTGGGGGTCGCCCACTGTCACCATTAATAATACGTCTCCCGTCCCGTGATGTATCTCATCTCCTTCGGCGTTGTGTGCGCGCCGCGTCGGTGTCGCGCGCACACGTTCACCTGTACAACAAACGCAACATTGATGCACACGACGTGCGATCTGGGAGGGGCACATTATAAGACGAGTTTACGAAACGTTTTCCGCCAAATTGGGCGAAAACTAAAAGGACGACGTTATAAATAGAAAAATAGAGAACAATTCGTATCGAGATTTTTACAAATCACAGACCAAGTTTAATAAAATTTCTATGCGTTGCGACGTGTTGTTATACAATAAAGAGAGCGCGTGTGCCTCGAAAGAGAGGAAGAAAAAACATTTTGTTATATCGTCGCGTGGCGACTCTAACGATGACATCCACTTTGACAGGACAAAGACATCAGGTAGGCACCAACTGCCATTCAGACTCGCTCGCACACGTCGTGCGCGTACGAACGACTCCGAGCAAAGGCCACGTGGACGATGCATCTCGCCTCCTCGTGTTCCACGACCTCGGTGAATGAACGTATCCTTTGTGTGCGATACATCATCTTTTTTTTTGCCGCGCGAATTTTACAAATTTTCCGAGTAGCTATTACAAAACTCTTTTGAAATCGATTCCACACTCGGAATGTGACTTTTATCTCGTATTTTCTTTTCTTTTTACGAGAGAAAGAAGAAACGAGACAAATCGAAATTATTCCGATTGGAATAGATTTCGAAGATTTACGTAATAGCTATCGCGATCAGTGTAGTATAGATCATATTGAAGATCTTGGTAGAAACTCACGGACAAACAAAAGGCAAAGTTCGATAACGCGAAAAAAAATATTGTAACGCGTGTCTTTTCACTTGAAACTCGAAAAAGACAATCAGACATTACGTGCCTTTACAATTCACGGAAGAAGAAAGACAGACATCCGTCCGGATTCTCGGGATATTTCCTCGGTGAGGAGGAATGGGCTGGAAAAAAATTTCGCGCCTCGTTCGTCGTCACGAAATCGCGCGGAGGAAATCGTTTCCACGCTGCCAGCGGCGGAAAAGACATAGTGACACGCTCGCGCTTGTTCCCCGTCGAGAGAGTATACCTACGTGCCGTGTTGTACAACGCGGATGGACAACGCGTCGTACCATCTCGTCGTAAACTTCACAGCCGAACTTCGCGAAAGTCGACGCGGGTTGATTGACAGTCGGTGCGAGAAATCTTGACGGACGATTCGCGCGCAGAAATAGAAAGTCCCGTCTGCGTAAATATTAATCCCGATTCGTCACACCACTTGTAAATCGCTCCCCGTGTGTATCGATTCGCGGTGTCGTACATAAATTATCATATCACTCCATCTGTCGTTTTTCTGATCCGACCCGTATAGGCGTGGTGCAGACGATCCATTCCGGAGGAGAGGGACAAAAGTCGGAGGCCTCTCGTCGATGAATCGCCGGTCCGTGCGCTCGAGGGCTTCCTCCTTCTCCTCCTCTTCTATCCGACCCGCGATCCCGCGCTACGTCCATCCCCCACGTGTATTTTCATAAATATAATAATTTATTTCTATCTGTTCGCGGCGGCGCGTACGCGCGATGAACGGATGTTGCAATCTCTCGACTCGTCTTCGTTGGTCCTCGTCGTCTTCGTCGTCGTCGTCGTCATTCTCGTCGGAAGATAGGTGGGTCGATCGTGTAAGCGTCGCCGTCGTCGGAAGGTAAGGGTGCGGCCAGACTTCGCTCTCGACTCCACCTCATTACCCGGCATTCTATGCAGAGACCGCGCTTATGGCTTATTATTGCTTTAGCTTAGCCAACCCGTCGGTTCCTTCGTCCTTCTTCCACGGATGAATACATATATATATAATATATATAGATATGTATGTACGTACGCGCGTGGTTGTGTATATATACGGACATACACACAATGTGTACGCGCGCGAGATACAGAGTGATACATGCGTAAAGCGCGGCTGTTATTTGAACATCGCCGTAATCAGTAATTTAATTTCAGAAGACACGCAGTGGCGAGTGTCTAAATATTTCGAAGTGAGAGATTTTGTTCCCATTTGTTCGCTTCGTGTTCGCATTAATCGATCGTACTTTGTGCGTCTCAGAGATGTGCAACACATCTGTGTCTCGTGTATTTATTTATTATATATATAAACATATTTACATATATGTACACAGACACATAGTTGTTTATACACACGCGTACATACCAATCTACGTATTCACCGTATAAGACGATGATACATTATATCCGTCCGTCCGTTTCATTCGCTTCCTCGAGATGATCCCCTCGCGCGCGCAGGGCTCATTTTATATGTATGTGCAATTATTGGTCTCGATCTTGTCTCGCGGTTCGTTATGTTGCTTCGCCTACTACTAGCGGGGACCCGCGACGAGAGTCTCTTTCCTCTTCTTGTCCCGCCTCTCCGCGTCGTCCTCTGTGCGTAATGCCGAGAGACTTTGTCGGAGAGACGAACACGCGCGCGCGCGCGACCGAGAGCGTGCATAAAGAGTTTTGCTCCGAGTGATTTAACCAGATGCAAAACTCGGCTCGTCGACCGGAGGTCAGGACGCGCGGTATCCTTCGGTAAAAAAAAAAAAAAAAAATTACCGAGAACGATCACGTGTGTGAACTCGAAATAACTCTCGTGACTTTTACAACATAAACGGGAGAGACAGAGAGAGAAAAAGCGGAGGCGATTAGGCGCTCTCTCTCTCGTCGATGCGCTAATCCGATTTGCCGCGATTAAGTCGATCGGCGAACAACTCTACTACCACTCGATGATTGCCAGATTGATGATGATGGTAGCGGTTTAAATGCGCCAGATCGAAACGAGCGTACTTAATGCACGGCGCGCGCGCTCTTTCTCTCTCGTGTGTGCGCGCGGACGGTATAAAGAAACAAATGAGTTTCGTGATCGTACGAGAGGCCGATCTTGTCTCGGATTAATCGAGCAACGCCGTAGAAAACGAACAAGTTTCTCCCGTAGGTCGAATCCAAAGCATAGGAGAGAAAGAAAGAGAGAGAAAGGAAACGAAGGAAGGGGAACGAGAGAAGATGGCATAACGAGGGTAAACAAGTTTAATTGAAGGCACATAGATTACCTTCATTATCAAATCGAATCGAAAAAGCCATCGGTGTATATACGCGGTCTTATCGTGATTCCGAGACGTAAACGACGAGAAATGAAATTGCGAACGATTTCGAACGGCGAAATTGGAGCGCGCGCGTATCGAGGAAAAGATTGCAAATAGAGATAGAAGTATTTCGGTGACACATCGATTATCGATTATCAATGTCATAAATCGCTGCAAACTGCAGAGCGACTTGTTAACATGATCAATTATTATTTGCGATGTAAATAACAGTTTAAATATTGAGAAATTCGAAAACGGTGAGAAGAAATCATCTCATTGTGCTTTTACAAATTGATTTTGTTTCACTTACGGAATGTTTAATGAAAATATATCTTGTTTGTTCAACGTAATATTTACGCTGCGTGGATTTCTCGCCGCGTCTGTCTGATTCCGACCGATTCATTTTTCATTACGGCAAATCCGAGCGCGCGGATCGGGACCTATATATGTATATATATATTCACCGTCGCATTTATTAGCCGCGCGGAGTAGGATGTAGGTTGCCGTTTAGATCGGTCGACCTCTTTTCCCTTATGAATATTTTTACGAAAACGCAATTTGCAGAGTGGGCAGAGCCGATTCCAGTCTCAGAAGTTCATCCACCGTGCAGTCGAGGTGCTATTGTTCGAGAACCGCCCGACGGAGACGAGAGGAGAAGCGGAACGGGGAGGCGAAGGAGGAGGAGGAGGGAGGATGGTATCGGGAAGGTGATATACGTACATAGGAGCTAAGAAAAGTGGGCCTTTCCCTCGGAGTTCAGACCGTTCTTTACGCACTTCTACCGCGCACGTGTATTAATTTCAATCGGCTGCCAATCTTCACCGATCTATTCCACCTCGCGGCTACACAATCGGGAAAGGTCACCATAGCTTGGTACGGCTTATTACGTTTATTATATCCTAATCCTCGTTATTTATTATCGATGGTTCCACGGGACGCTTGCGTCTCTTAGACACTTTTACATCCCGAGGGAGTTCGCGATAATAACTGGCGCGCCGCATATTCTAATAATAAATATAATAAAATTGAATTTCCTCTTCATTTAATATTAAAAAAAAAAAAAAAAAAAAAAATTCACATCGAAAACTCGGAAAGAAACAAACGCGCGTGTGAGGTGGCTGGTAACTACACCCGCAATAACTTTCGATCGAGCGCAGCATACCGGCGTCCCTTAAATCGACCAACGAGGTCGACGTTATCGGCTCTTCCGCACCGGGCACCATTATAGTGAGATACTGTATACACGCCGATCCGTCGTTTAAGGGTCGCGAATCGGCCGCGTACGGAAGGCAGTTGGGTACTTTATGAGAGGAGAAACGTGTGTTCCTTTCTCTCTCGGAAGAAAGAACGTGCGGGATGTTCGATCCCGGAACCGTCTCTCCCAATCATACGATCATATTTTTCGATAAATACGTAGAAAATTGATATTATGTACAACACATCCTTCATGAAATTTTGGTTCTTTTTCGCTGGTCACACTAGGTCAGAGTTTCTTTTTTTCTTTCAATTTAAATTGAAAAAGATAAACTCTGAACTGGTGCTAGTCAGTGAAAAAGAACAAATCAATTCTCTTCATCTGAACGACTGGTACACGAAATAAAATTTTATAAAAAATGTACAGACACAAAAACTAAGAAATTAAATTCGACTACTTCGCCACTTTGTACTTTCGATTTCTTTAAGTGCTCGCATCAAAAGACTAGACCCTTCGTATGAAGTTGCTCGGAAAAACGCGGTTTTCTTAGGTCGCTTTTCTAGCATATTTTTTCAGCAATCTTCGCGACCGAAGAAACATCCATGTATACGTACGTACCGCGTATGTACACACGTATTTCCCGCGGGAGAAAAAGGGGGAAATAATCAGAGGCACTAAACCACGATACCGCGTTGGCAGTTAGAGGCCTGTATCTCCGCTGTCGCCGGTGGTACAACATACGCCCGGTATTATTTGCGGGCTGCCACATTTGTCGTAGGTGGTCCCCTGCGACACGGCGCAGTGGCGTCGCGCGCGACGCACCGTATAAATGACGTCGCGCGAGCGTACGCACGCACACACACACACGCGCACACACACACACACGCACACACACATTGCGTATCACAAAGAACCACCCGAAGACAATACAATGCGTGTAACCTCCGCGCCGAATCGAGCGTCGGAGCTTCGTTAATTAATAACGGAATTAACGACGCGGGAGCGACAAGAGACAGACGCGACAATTCGAGCGAACGCATTAATTTCGAAATGTCTGACAGACGGGATCCCTGAAGACAGCGGAAAGGGAGGAAAGGCTATAACGGTTGGGAAGAGCGATTAATAAAGATGCGCGGACACGCGTGTCACCGGATATAAGGTGCCTACACGGACTCCATCGACATATACACACGTTGTGTTACTTGCCTGCTCGCACACGACAACAGAATGCAACAACAATAACGACGACGACGACGACGATCTTCAAACTCGTGTATGCACGCGTATATGCGTATATGTTTGTATGATGTATGTTGATGTTTGTATCCGCCGCGTGTATGAGCGCGTGTGCGTTCGCCACGCTTGCTCGCACGCGCGCGTTGCTGTACACACGCGTGTGTCCGCGCGGATGGTCGAGCTAACGGACGTACAGACGACGAACGGACGGATGGACGAATCGACACAGCACGCGCATGAATATGTAGGATGTCTGGAAAGAAAAAAAAGAAGACGAGGGGAAAGTGGGGGCGGCGAAAGACCCGGCGTGCATAGTAATCGGAGCCGCGTCATGCCAATAACATCGCGCCGATCGCTTAATGTTCGATCGATAAACCTGACGGAGTTTTCCTTACTCCGCGCCGTGCGATAAGTGGCGCGAGGAAGAGAGAGAGAGACATGTACATATCAAGGGAGAGGAAGGGATTGATGATTTACGGGTTTGCTCGTTGGTGTGAGACGAACGCGCGTATACAAGAGTAGGACAGAGCGAGTGAGAGAACAGAGAAAAGATGAAGAAGAGAAAAAGACGTGTTAGAGGGAAGAGCGGGAAAAGGTGAGAGAAAGAGAGAGAGAGAGAGGCAGGAGAGCACGTGTGCACGCACGTAGCACACGCGCGAGCGTAAACACGCACGACACACGGCTAGCCCGTTGGAAACGCTGGTAAAGGGTATAAGGTAAAAGTAGGTGGGCAACACACGAAGAAGTTTACAATTTTCTGCACGACGGCTCCACTCGCGATCGTTCAAATGCCAATAACGTTGCGGATGCCAATTGCCGATAATTCAAGGTGTAGTGCCTACCCACGATAACGCTCCTCGTGCGTGCGTGCGTGCGTGCGTGCGTGCGTGCGTGCGCGCGCGCGCGAGCGTACCGCTGACAGATCGTTAGGTGTCCGGATGATGGGTTCTCGGTTTTAACGCCGAGGAAGAGACACGCCAACGCGACGAGGGAGGGGAAGAAAAAGAACCGCAAAACCGCCCGCCGTCGCCGCTCTGAAAGCGCGTTTTACTTTCCGTGAAATCGACGGTTTGCGTACACGTGTATTGTACGTGCGCACAACTGCAGTTGATATATAGGCAAGCCCGCGTCGTCTTCCGGGGATCGTTGTGTTCGAGAATCGCCGACGACGATAATGCAGCGATCAGAACTAGATTGACAAGGGGAACTCGACCGAGCGCGCGGCGCGCGATAAGGAAACGATTTCCTTATCTCGATCACGCACAGGTGATTGCCGATACGACACGCCGCGAGTTACATTTGCGAAAGTACTCTCGCGGAAACTATACTCGGCTACCTGCGGCTTTCGACGAGTGAAGTTTTCGATACGGAAAGCACGTTGGTGCTTCACTCGCGGTTGTTTCACTTACGAAATATAAAAATAATTAATCTATAAATAATTGGCCTGGAAATTAACTCCAAGAACTTAATCTGTTTAAAAGTCAGACGCGAAGTTCGCACGAAGATTATTTTGTACGCGTTTGTGCGACAGCTGGTTAAACGAGTCGCGATTATTTTTTTTCTCAAACGTAATCCACGAGCGAACTCTCACCTTTCTCCTCGTCCAGTCGAACATCCACACACACATTTGCATTCTGATGTGTAATTAAATTAATTCCATTCGCTGGAAATGCAATTACAAATTTAATGATAACGCGCGAGAAAGATTTTTCCTGCTTTCTTATTCCCAGCCGAGTCGGCGGAAAAGCCTCTTTTCCGCGAGAAATCAACATTGTTTCCAACTCGTACATGTATTTTTTAAAAAGAGAGGAGATATCGCGCGCAATCTCGCGTCCTGATCTTATGCGCGCCGCGCCCGGAGAATAGAAATCTTCTTCGCATATATATATATATATATTCAGTCCAACAGTTTCCCGATAATTGAAATTTAATTTGCGTTTTATATTATAAATATAAAATATGATTTATAAATAAATCATTTAATTTGTTCATTACGGAATATTGAATATATATTTATAATTTGATTAGAACTGGGTTTCCAGCGAGTCATGAGAATTTATTCATCACCGCGATGAAAATGCGCGTTATTCTTTGATGAATGTTAAATATACAATTTGTTCTTCTTATTCAATTCATTAACAGATTGCGTGAAAGATTTCTAGGACAATTAATAAATAAGAAAAAAGGTCTCTTGTTACAATATTATTCCCATAATTACGCGCGCGTGTCTCCGTCTTCATACTTCGTTCTTTAGAAGAAAATTAACTAGTCGTAGACGGCGTTTCGAACACTTACAAAAGCTCTCTCTACGTCTAAGCTTCACAAAGGAGAAATATCTCGCGCGCATCACTCACCGAGCATCTTGCTGAGATCGGCATTGTGAAGATCGGGATTCTCGTCGGCCAATTTCTTGCGCTCGACCTTTGCCCAGACCATGAACGCGTTCATCGGACGACGTATTCGCTGCTCCTTGATGCTTCTCTGAACGGTGCCGCCGCCGCCGGAATGGCACATCTTCACTCCCGCGGGAATCGACGAGATGCCCTGCTGATATTCCAACGACGGGCCAGAAGTCAGCCAGGGCATGTCCTCCAGTCGTTGTTGCGCGGGACCGCTCAGCATGCTCGGTATCTGCTTTCAGGAAAATGACACATTGTTTTGTGAAACCCACCGGGGAAACTGGGGCTTAGTATTACGACGTGCTTTCGATGCGTTCCATATGTGCGGAAAACTTGTTTTTCTTTTTTTTTCCCTCCCATGGGAAATTTCGTGCGAATCCCAAGAGAAGTAAAAAGTCGACTCGAAAGCCGCGCGACTCGAGAAATACAGGAACGAGAAGTGTCGAGATTGAGATATTAAGGATATTTTATTGCGCTCGATGTGTGCCGAACAATAGATAGTTATTTTAGTTCGATAACGTCATATAGGAGGGGAGACGGAGACGGGGTGGCGAATATGTGCAACGACTAACGACAAGACGAAACGCGAGATTAATGAGTCGATCGCGTTCCCGCGTGCGGCACGTGGCGATCTTGAGCTATCCGGTACCTCCGCCATTGTTTCACTCGACTTTATACTTTCGTGCATTCGTTTCCGTACGAATAAACCGCGCGCGCGCGCAGTACTATATGTACTGACTCGTCGTAAACAACTGCGGAGAACGTAGGTGTGTTTACAACGGTCAAGGCGCGACAAACTGCACGCTCGTCAAACTGAAACGCGAGAATCTATTCAAACATCCATTCGAGAACAAACAGGTAGTTTTTTCCGCAAACCGAAACCGAAACCGGACACGTACCGAGATGATTTGGGTGTCGATGGGCATCGAGTTGTCGTTGCCGTCGATGCCGGAATCGATGTCGTAGGCCCTCGACGTGGGAGTCGCGTAAAGCGAAGAATGAAGCGCCAGGAGTCCGGGGGAGCCGCTATAACTGCTCACCGGTGGTGGTGTCACCTCACCCCTGTCATAATTGTCCAGCATTCTGCAAAAATAAAAAAATAAAAAAAAAATCTTGTACATTCAAGAAACATATCATGTGTTCCGGTACATTTCGCATCTTTTTTGTCAATCGAAAGTTCGTAATCTGGACGATCTCGTGAAAAAAAAGTTAAAGTTTTCTTATGAACGAAATTGTCAAGTAAAACACGTGAAAATAATAAGTGAAAAAGTAAAATCTAAATTGCCATTATTTAAAATATCTTTGTTGCGCAACAAATGCGAATGACGTTTCGACGAGCTCTCTTTGATCCTCTTTATTGGATTAAATGGAACAAACCATATTCTTGTAGGATTCGAATATATTTGTTTCAATAAGAGAAACGATTTGTCAAAATATACTCAGTCTAATTAATTAAATATAAAAACTTATACACGATGATGTCGGTACTCTGTATCGGAGCGCGTAATCTTTTCGAAAGTCTTTTCTCACCGACGGACACAGACCTTCTGTTTGTTTTTTAACATTATATCTTTAATCGTTGGTTGTTTTGCTGTTTGAATTCGTTTCAACAGATAGTCAATATATCGAGTAGAAGAAACGGAAAAATATTTATCTCAAGATACGCGGGCGCACAGATAATTTCATTGTTGTGAATATTCTCAGCTTTGTTAAACACGATGTTCGAGAACGATTTAACAAAAATACGTACAAGACGTATATAATTTTCGGTTCCTACATTCTTTGCTAAACTAATTTTGCCAGGACCGTGCGAGACCGCCTTCAGCGGTCATGAGAAACGCAGTTAACGCACTCGATGGAGAACGCGATGGGATTTCACTCGCATGCAGTCGATTCTCCGAGGACGGCGATAAGCAGCGACCGGAGTTGCAAGGAAGTTGTCGCGGAATTGATTCGAACGGCGCGGCGTTCAATTTCCGACGGGACGATAGCGCAAGGCACACCGATCGATGATCGCGGAGAGCGGCGTGAGAGATTGATTCTGTATCACACAACGATAGGGGTGCGCGATAGTAATTGACTTCGGGGCGTTTCTCTCTTTCTCTGTCTCCGGTGCGAGTGAAATCCCGAGTGGGTCGTTTCTCGGTGCTGATGCGCGGCGCGGCCGATTGATCTGTCAACCGTTCCGTTAGGGAAAAGAGTTGATCGACATGAATGAACCATTCAAGGCCACTTAATGGAATTCCCACGATTGTCCTTAAGGCATTATGCGACCGGGTATAATAGTACGAACAGCTGTCTGTTGTGCGCGCACGAAAACCCATTTTGTATATATATGCGCGCGCACACACATACACACGTGTGTGACTCTTCTTCCGCAAACGATTACACACACGTAGAGGTCCTAAGTAAAACGCCGCGACATATGTAATGCACATGTGCGCACGTTTAAGTACGTAGAGCATTTCGCGCGAATGTATGTTGTAGTTTTATACATATATACTATGTTATATATACATATATATAAACATATACGTGCGCGCGAGTGTTCCATATAATAGCCATTGTTTCATTCGGTTCGCGGGGAGATGCCGCGACGGGGGCATAAAAAAAACGCCGCGCGGCATTCTCATTCAATAAACCTACTCGCGTCTAGCGCGCGCGCGCGTGTTTCTTTTGTCACCCTTTACATATATCTACCACAGCTCGAGAAACTAGTCCGGGAGTTACGTGTTTGCACGTACGGTCCCGTCGCGTGGCCGATGTGAAACCGCAGCGTCTTTCCGCGTTTCACGTTGAAATCCGATACTTTATTCGAAAGTTGGAAATACAATGTGTACACGGAACATTAGAATTGTTAACGAAGTATCATAAAACGTCTATGTGCTTGCGGTGTTTTTGTTTTTGTTTCCTTTGGTTATTTTTTTTGTTCTCTTTTTTGTTTTGAGAACACACGCTCTCCTTCGCGCGCGACTCGCGTTCGCATCGACGACGGAAAGAAAGAACGCGTTCTCCATCGCTGTCTTCGGCGGAGGTTATACTCGTCGACGTCCTCTCTTTCCCGATAAAAAGCCCCCGTATTGAACTCACGGCGATACCAAATACGATACGAAATTAAAAGCCATTAAACCTGCGGCCAGGATTCCCCGGCTTTCGCCCGCGTCGGTGCAGCTGCGCCACCCACGCGTATGATAGATACGCCACTGCCTTCAGCATTGTTTCTTTAATGATTCATGTGGGGTGATTGCACCGCGAGAGCGGTATATAGAAGAGGAAGCGGTCTCCAACCGCGAATGCAATGAGCGCCCGCGTCGTTTCGAAAATATTAATTCGCCAGGAGTCATCGTCGGACGCTGATGCATCGGCGAGCGTTGCGCGCTTAATGCCGCGTTCTTTGTCAGGCTTTGTCGCGCGACGACAAATTTCACGTGTACGTGGTCTGCGTGCGCAAAGCGCGACCCCGTCGATTTATATCGTTTGCAATAAAGTATGCGAGCACCAAGGATTCACGCTATTACACAGTCTAGTTAGTAATTTCCGCATATATTATATATATATATCGTTCGTGTAACGCGCACTATCCGTAGCGAAGTGCGAAGCTTGTAACCGTTTACTCGAACGAACGCGCAATCTTTCCTCCCAATCTATATACCAATGTTCTCGATCTCTCCACCTGTAAATGTGCACAAAAGTCGAGAGCTTTTCATCACATACGTGCGCACATTTTTCCCTTCGTACATACGAAGGAACCCGGAATAAACAATAGGAATATTCAAAGAGGATCGTATAACGTGACGTTCCGCAAAGCGTGTCAAGGAAAAGCGACAGTTATCCTTCCACACGCGCCGCCTCACCGTGTTACAAATAGCTCGGACTGCGAATAAGCAGCAACCACACACACCGCTATATGTATGTACGCACGTCAGACTCGGCCGAGCGGGGAGACAAAGAACAACAACCGCGGGGCGATCCTCTAAATCGGCATGTCCGTTGAGCCTCATGAATCTCCTCGGGGGAGCTCCTCTTCTTCGAGAAAGGAGAGAAAGGAGAGATCCGGAGTGCGCGTCTCTCCTTCGGCACGGTTCGGCACGCACGGCAACAGGCCTGAGCAACCGGGGCATCGCGCGGCATCGCAGTCAAGTCGTTCTCCTCGTCAAACGACACACTTGTTTCCCCGAGTAAATTATTCCTTCCTTCTTCTCCCTCGCCTTCCTTATCCGCAGAGAGCCCGAGGAGATCGAAAACAAGAGAGAAAAAAATCGGGAGAAAGCCTCTCCCGCGCGCGCGCTAAAGAGAGAAGCGCGCTGACGTAGACGACGACGACGCATTTTATTCAAATAATCGCGCCGATGCGAACACACCCTTTTTGCATTGCTCGACGACGCGACGCGGTGCAGTCGCATAAAGGCGGCGAAATAACACACGCGTAAAATACACACGCGCACAACCGCGTGTTTACGTACATACAACGTCGTCGTCCTCGTCGTCGTCGTTGTTGTCGTCGTTGTCGTCGTCGTCGTCGTCGTCGCGTATATACGTAAACGTGGGTGGAATCGATCTGTATTCGCGTCGATGTGCGATATGCGCGCGTGGAGCCAATCACGCGCCACGTACGCGAATAAATCACACCGAGAGGTGTGTTCGAAAGCCAAGCGCGCGCTTATAACACCCGCGATATTAATAATGATATGAACAATAATAATAATCGCGAATTTTTGCCTTACATGTAACGTGAGACGCTTATATATAAGCAGTTATTCCTTTTACAATCAATATTCTCATGTAAATCAATATCTTCATGTAAATCATCTATCGGACAAATAAATATTTTAACAATATTTTATATAAAGATACATAATTTGCTTGGGAAATACGCTCGTGATATCGTATGTATGGCGTGAATATGTCTGATCGCTTAAGTTTTTTTTTATTGCGAGAAATTGCGTATTTTATTGCGACAAAATTTTTGAGCGTCAATGACGAGGATCGCCAGCGCGATCGAGGACTGTAATTTTATAAGCCTCTGATTAAACTTTTAAATCGAATGCCCAATGCGGTTCGGTTGGTAAACGGAAGTGACGACCCCAGTCGCTCACCTCTGCACTACTAACGCTCCGGCGCGTTTCAGATTTGTGAACGAAGAAAGCGCATCCCCGAAACCTTTACGAGTTGTTTAAGACTGCGGAACGGACGCCGCAAAAGTCGGTGCCCGCGTCCGTCTGTCGTCCGTCGGTACGTGTCTTTCTTTCTCTGTGTGTGTTAGGTTATATCCCGTCTCTCGTATACATACATATCTTCTCTGACCTCAGAGAACACAAACGGCGGGGCCTCCCATTACGTACGACTTCCTGCGACCGAGTAAGGAAGAATCGAAGATTTCTACACGCGCTCTCCTCGGGAAGAGAGGTGTCCGCCGCCGCGATACGACCGGAGATATGTATAACGTCGAGCGACGAAAATTCCCAGGCTAAACCTCGAACGAGGATAAAACGGCGGCTTCATCGCACGAATATATACGTGTGCGGCGTTAATTGCGGAACTGTGTCGAGGCAAACATAACGGGGCACGATTCTCTCGCATCTCTCGCGAAAAAAAATTCCGCGCGCGCGCAAATACATTTTTTTTCTCTGTTTTCCAACGCGGAGACAGTAAAAATGCGCAAAAAAAAAAAACTTACATCGGTAAGCAAAAAAAGGAACAATTATTACGACTTGTCGATGATAAATTAGCAAAATTATTATTCGAATAATTCATGTGTTTCTTGATGAAACGACGGAAGTAATGTTTCCGCGGACATCGAAGACATTTAATTGTCTCAATTCGTGTTAATCCACAAGACTATTGTTTTCATCGATGCAAATTTACGTGGCCGCAAGTTAGTTTCGATTCGACCGATAGAGCCGACTGTACGCCATTGTAACGCACGTTTAACGCGCCGCGGATTTATGATCGTTCTAAAATCGCGACGAAGAAATAGGTACGTCTGCGCAAGCGTAACTCGCGCGCGTCGTGTAGATATACATACGTATGTATGTCGTATGTGACGCGCTCGCGAATCGAAAATCGGAAGGTTCGATTGGCGGCACATAAGTAACTTACGAGTGTCGTCGAAGTCACTTTATATGGTCGCAATTTCCGTTAAGTTTACGATGTAAATATGATTCAATTATTCCGTAATGGTTTTCTTTGTCCTCGCTGTTAATTGCAAAACAACAACGGCGGGCGTTTAGAACCGAAGCGCAATAAAAAAAAAAAAAAAACAATTGCTATTTCTTTCGTACGGAAAAGAAAAGCCGCACATTTCGGGACGAACAAAAAGAAGAGATACAACGAATAAAAGTCTGATCGGTCTATGTTTCTGTGAATCGTGCACGTCGCGCAAAGAGATATCTCGGCCGATGTAATTACGATATAGCAGTTAATCCATAATTAACCACCGGTGCTTAATCGTCAAGTCATCGATCTGAGTCACCGCAATTGCAGAAATCGCGAGGTCGTCGATGCGGCGACGCGCACCACGCGAGGGGTCAGGCGCGACGTCATCGCGTTCGCACAGCGACGACTCTTCAACTTTTAACATTCTCCGTGACATAAAAAAAAAGTTGTGAAAATCCCTCTTGAAATTTGCGCGGAAAGTCCAACGCCGTTGGCGGTATAAGTCAGCAATGACTTTCGAAGAGGGCACTTTAACTATTTCTAGTCGGGAATACCGAGAAAAACCGAGGCACGCGATGTCGGTGGCGTGGTATAGAGTGACGTTCGAGGAATTATTGACGTTTCGTCGATATAATCGATGTTTGCAAATTGAGCTTGCTCCGCGGCATCGAGTGAACGATGACACACAATCGCATCGGGGATATTAATTCTTATCACACGCCGCGAGAGAACGAGAGTTTTCGATTCGTGACATGAGTTCAGTTTCCATCCTCAAATTAAAATGCGCGCGGCGTGGAATTTATATTCGAAACGAGCGTGACTGATGGTTTTAATTAACAGCTGATTGTTTTTTGATGTTTCATCTCGTTGAAGAAGGAACGCGCGCTCGATGTGAACGAGCTCGGACGGATTTTAAACTCGATATTTCTAAAACATTGCCGGACGAAAGAGCGCGCGTTAATGCAGCCGCGGAGAAGCCAGATCTCAGACTCGCTCTCGTGAGTCGATTGGAAATTTTTATCCAGCCTCGTAAACACGAGAATCAATCTGCAAGCAAGCACGTATCGCGACAGCACTTATTACAGAATTGCATGTCGCGACGTTTAAAACGAGCTCGCGACGAGGATTCTCAAATATGGAGTTTGCGTAGAAGACGCGATTGTTCGGAAATGCAGAAAGAAAATGTTTCAGAAAATTATCATTCAAAAATCCATAAAATATTGCGAAATATATTTGATAAAGATTTCGATAAATTAGAGTTTCATCTATAAACTGATTGCAAGTTGAGGAAAACATTTTTTTTTCCGAGTTTTTTGCCGAAGTTTTGCATAAAATCTCTCGGAATATCTAAGATATTTCGCGTGCATGCATACACGTACGAAATACGTAACGTGACATGATCCGCGATCCGTGCGACGGCTAAGAGCAGCGGATGGAACCGGGGGGAATCATTTTTAATGGGGCTGATTTTTGTCGTCAGGAAGCACCGCGGTCGAAAAATCTCTACTGTTGCGATACTTTTTCACGCAGATTTCTTGACACGTTTCTCTCTTTTTCTCTTTCTTTTCAATCATATGAAATTTGATAAATTTAAAATATCGAATTCAAATTAAATTAAAATTAAATTAAAAATTAAAACTTCATTATAAAAAATTGTTTTAACGCACACATAGAGCGTTTAGCGACATGCAATCTAAATATTCTCTCTCTGTTTTCGAACTCGCGATATATCTTTGTCTTTCATCAAATCTCGACGATTTTACAAACATACGGCGAACTTCGTTGACGTAAATGTCAAGCATGAAAATTTTCGCAAATACATCGCCGCAAGAAGAAAGCAACAAGCAAATAAGACTGCGGGCAAACGAGATAAGAAATAGCTGAAATTATACGATACGTTAGAAACGCACGCCGCGTATATGCGCATGCTATTTTCCCAACCTTCTCCTTAACAGTCCCAAAGGGTCGGTCCGGAGGAAGATGGAATAGGTGAATGAAAGAGAGAGAGAGAGAGACAGAGAGAGAAAGAGAATCACTTTTATCCTCTTTGCCTTTCGCAGAGTGTACGACATAATGATAGTGAAACATTGAATCTCGAGCGTAAACTGCAATTTAATGGATTTTCAACACACACCGAGGTCCTCACGAGGACACAAGGGGGAGGACGAGAGAAAGAGAAGTAAGAAAATTTAGAAAGGAAGGAAACGACGCGCGCGCGCTCGATCCCGACGAGGGGGTTGAGAGAGAAACGCATCTCCATCGCCTCGAATGTATCGCGCCCTCTTCTCCGTCCTGAGAGAGGGACTCGCGCGGATCTGCGATAGCGATTGGCGATTATGTTAACCAAACACGCGCGGTACACGCCCCTGCAATTTGCCCGGGGATCATCTTTCCCTAATCGCCGCGCTAATAACAGGATTACCGTGACCTGACCGCGCGGTCGTATACTTATCCCTAATTCGCCGTATCGTTATTAATATATACAATACAATTGAGAACGGGGCTCCGGGGACCCGGGGCCTCGGCGATAAGCTCGCGATATACGGGGCCCGGCCACGCGCGCACCCCCTCCTCCGAAAATGCGGGCTCGCCGGTTCTCTCTCTCTCTAGATTTGACGATGACGTATGCTCGTCTCGAAACACACACGTCTCGCGCGTCAAATTGATTACGAGCTGCGGGTTCATGAAATAAATATGAGAAAGAAAGAAAGAAAAACACAGAATGATGATCTTACGTGTAGTGAGAATAAGATGAGTTGGCTTGATCGATGTGCGTGGCGGTTGACAAGCCCTGCGCAATGGCAGCGGCCGAGAGATCCCTAGCTGGCGAGGAATTCTGCTGCGCCGCTGCCGCCGGTATAGCGTGATGATAGCGCTGGCACATTTCGGCCAAGTTCCACCCATGGGCCGCCATATATTAGCACTGCTTCGCTTTTCTTTGGCGTACCATCCATTTCACACGCGTTGATGCACTATTCGCGCTCTCCCTCTCACCCTTCGCTCCTTTTCGTTGTTTCCTCTTTGCTTATCCCTCTCCGATTGTTTTACTTCCCGCAAAAATTCACTCGCACACCCGCGTGTCTAATATGTGCTACGAGGGATGAACCCGTAAGAACGACACTCACACGCGACGACGACGAAATGCGAAATGCGCATCGTCGTCCTGTCGGACGGCATGCGCGCAGTTGGAGCGCGAAATCCGCGCGATCTCCTCCGGCGGCGTCTCCGTTCGAGTGCACGCAGATCGCCTGTTAATCAGAAAAATCAGCACATTTATTTGACTGTTAATGATGCGTATATACGTATTTAGACGGCGCGTGTTGTTAAAAAAAAAGAAAGATACCTCGCGACCTGCATGTTTGATGACTGTTATATGAATTTAAAGTGGACGCTTGTAGGGTGAATCGTCGTTCGTCGAATGGAGAGCGGAAACGAAATAAAAATAAATATTGAAGATTATCGATAAGAAGCAAAAAATACGTATCGGAAACTAGTTTAGTCGCTGTGCGAAATAATGCAATTCGAAAAATATTAATAATTTGAATACAATATTAATTTGTGAATTGTAAATCAATCTTCGTCAGACTATTTGTTTTCAAAATCGCGCTATCGAATATCCGTGTGTATAACGGAACAAAGTAAATCTCTCGTTACATAACTCCTAATCCGATCTAAATGCGCGGTAAAAAATTAATGAAAGTGTTCATTTAATTTTCCCTTGAGCAGCAGCAAACAAGTCGAGTGAGGAGAGCTCGTGTAATCGAAGGGCTCGAAAAGTCGCGTTGGATAATGATCGGCATCTGGATCGCGAACAGATACCGATCGCGGGCTTCTCATTCCTCGCCACGGCGATTGAGCGTTAATAATCGTCATGTTAAAGGTATATCTATGAAATGACTGTAATCAATCGGGCGTGAGTTACTCGCCGCGCACAAAAATGATCGTCGAATCGCAATTTGTTGCTCGTGATCGAGGAAATGAGTGACAAGAATTTGATCGCGAATTTCGATCAGACATTCGACAAATGCGTTTGTGTGTGTGTGTAACATTAATACATTAAATTAATTAATATCGTTGATGTTAAACATTTAAAAAAATATATAATAACAAGTGAGTTGATGTTGAGTTAAAAAAAAATAAAAAAAATATAATATAAAATAAGTACACTATCAAAATATTGAGCGATCAAAACAATCTCAAGTGTATTCTCTAAAAGTGTCAAATTACTTTTTACATCTTTTATTTTTCTACTTAAAATTGTTTGGGGCCGAGAATTTATGTACGTGGCACTCAATAAACGTATAATATTTCACATTAGCGGAATCGCGCTAACGCGGTCCTATTACGCGAAGGTCTCTTTTATCGCCGATAACCGAGTATACGACAACGAACGAGAGTACAACGCATATACGTGCTCTCTATCGAGGGGAATTCGCGCCGGCGTAACTTGTGTAAATATCCCAACGTTAACTGAATCTCCGGCGCGGAACGGACCCGTCCTGTCGTCTAATTTACCGTTGATAAATTCGACTCGCGACACACACACGTCGGTCGCAGTCGAGAGGCCAACGTGAGGGAGAGAAACGGTTACGTAGTTTTAATTTCCAGACGGGATTAATCGTCGACTACTGAGTTAAGACACGCCGTATATTCGAGCCGTTTAAGCGATCGAGACGTTAATCACGACCCGGTAAACCGGCGCGATATCGTAGCAAAGCGACCAATCGCCAGTAAATTACCGCCGAGTTATCCGGGACTTGGGCGCGCGCGAACAATAAAAAAAATAAAATCCCGCCGCGTTTCTCGCTTCGCGGAGGCTCTCGCTCGCAATTAAGCGCGGAACGTTAACGTTATAGGAGAAACGTCTTAACACCGAAACTTATTTGAAACCCGATATACCCCGCGAGCTCATTACGTTCGCGTACCGCGCTCGATTATCCGGCAACCGATAAACGTAATCGGAGAACTTTCCACAGAGCGTTTCTCTCTCTTACCTTCGGTTCGAGATTAAAGATCCGCGAATCTTATCGCCATTAATTAGAGATACGAAACGCGCGCGTGTCAGCTGTAACTTCGCGCGCCAACGATTCGACGCGATAAATACGAGGCAAAGAAATGAGACTTTCATTGGAGCGCGAACGAATATACTCCAGTCGTTTCGCGTTCGGCGAACGAGAGAAACACCGCGATAAAACACACCGCAGCAGGTTGAACGGCACAATGCGCGCGCGGTGTGTGCGTTATTCGCCGACGGAGATCTATACGCGCGCATATGCGCGCGACGAAATCGTAAAGTCGCGTGTATACGCACGCGAAAGCGCGTAGCTAAGGTCTCAATCCGCGCTTACTTACAAATGCATACACGCACACACATACACATATATGTGAAAAGACGCATATAACGCAATAATAATAATAGTCATAATGCCAGATCGATACGAGACGCGTATTGATGTTCATTCGTTCGTTTGCTGTCGCGCCGAGGATGCCGATGTGTCGATGCCATGAAAAGCGAAGAGGAATTCGCGCGCGCGTCGGCGCGTACAACGACAACGAAATAGCGAGAGGCGCGCAAAAAAAACCATTAAATTATTAGTTTCTACGCCGTTTGTTTTCGTCCGCCGCGACGTGTTCGCATCGCTTCTTCTTCGTTTTTTTTTTTTTTTTTTTTTTTACGCATCTCCGTATTGCGTTAGTACGTATACGTACGTACTTACTAACGGGGAAGGCGCGCGCGTAAATACGATGGACGTGCGCCTCGTAATGAGCGCGCGATTACCCGCGCGCGCGACGCACTTAAGGATATATCTCTCGATAAATCGGCGAGGTATAAATCAATATTACGGCATACTTTCTAATGTCGTCTTTTTCTGCGAGCGATTCACCGGCATTTTGCGCGTGATCTGAAGAAGCGGCGATCGCGCTGAAAGGACGATGATGATGATGATGATCGCCCGTACAGACGAAACCGCGCAGAATCGCTTTTGGGTGGTGTAACAATCGACTCGTCGCAATGAAGGGTTAATCTGGTCTCCGACTTGTCAATTCTGATTTATATCTCTGGCGTGGGTCTTCGCTGTGGGTGTATTTATTATCGTGAAACGATGAAATGTTTGAAAATTGATACCGCGAATTACAACGAGCACGCAATTTATTCGGCGTGTAATAATTGGCACCGAAGAAATTGTCGGACAAATATTTTGACAGACAAACTTTGCAGAGTGTGTTATTTTAAAAGCAATGAACACGCTTCATTAATCTATATAGGCCATTAAAGGTCAAATAAAAACTGGAAATTTGTTCGAACGAATTTTGTCAACGTCGTCGAAATAATAAAATGTCTGAAGATCTTTTCGTTTCATCGTCGGTCTTTCGGCTCGTGTAATAACAACTTTTATAGATGCGAGTTGGGACGTAATTGTCGAATTCCTGCATGTGTCAGACAGTACCGGACTATTATTAGTCGCATAATTGAGAAATAGCGTGATGCGCCGCGTCTCCTCCGCATATGTTTTCTCGATCTCGCGATTTGCGTACATGTTGGATACGCGACTCGTGGTAAAACGATATCCGCGCATCGATCGCGATTCCATCGCGAGTTTTTCAGGAGTCATTGGCATATTATAATCACGAGAACGATTCTGCTTCGTCAGCGAATCGACGTGAGCGCGCGCGCGCGCTTGTGCGATCACCGAGACGCGAACCAATCGCAGTAATTAATCGTTCTATTCTTCCTAATGCTGGATTATCTTTCTCGCATCATTATTTCGTACAATCAAAATTAAATAAATCCCGTTATCGTGTCGCTTCTTCTCAATAAATTGCGAACAACGCGCGAAAATCGATTTCAACGGAGATCAGATTTATTTTTTTAATATATTTTCTCTTTTCCTTCCGTCTCGACGTCGATCGTCGCGTATTTCGATGCTTTTTTCAGTTTCTCGAATAGATCCGGCTGACACCGCGAATTATCTCTCCCGCGAGCGATGGAAAAGGCACGCGAATACGCAAGACGACGCACACGCGGTCTAAACCGAACGTTAACGAAGGTTTCACCATTGATTTTTTTTTTTTTTTTTTTTTTTTTTTTTTAAAAATAACCCTTCTTTCACCATCTGCCCGATCGTTTTTCTCTCTTTCTCTCTTGTTTACGCCCACGCGCGCGCGGCCAACCACGGAACCGGCCGGCGGGTAAGAGAGAGTGTATTTCTCGCTTATTATCCTTTCCTTCGATTTTCTACCGAAGGGAAAAGAATACGCCGAGGAAGGTGCCGTCTACGTATATTATACGCGTATGCGCATATATATATATATATATATATACATATATACATATACATATATATATGTACATATGTACATATGTATATATGTGTTGTTTGTGTGTGTATGCACGAGTGCGCACACATTTACGTCGACAAGTATCGTCGGCGGTATCCGTGACGTGTGACTCACCCGCACACGCGGTCCGATGTACACGCCGGAGATTTACAGCTCATTACCGATTTCATACTCCGGCGTCACGATCGATCCGAGCTGAGCCGGGACGAGACGAGACAAGCCGAGCCGATACGCGCGCGGGCGGTGTCGAGCGGAGTCCAAGAGGAGTCGTATCGCGTGCCATACCGATACGTGACACCGCCGCGCCGCTCGCACGACGACGACGACGACGACGACGACGGACGCTTGCGAGATCGTGTTTCGCTCCGTGGAAAACGCGCGCGTTATACGCGCCGCCAAATGACTTTTCTCTTCTCAGTTTACCTTTTGGTCCTTTCCTCCTACGGGCTGTCGCAGCGTGAGAATTCCTGAACGAGCCGTCGGCTCGAAACACCGGAAACACGAATCGAACGTTTACACGCGTGCGCGTACGTGTGGGCGCACGTTCGATCGCGCGGCGCGACTTTTTCAAGGATCACTAAAAAAAAAAAGAAAGATCGGAGAAGTCACTTGTCGGGAGCGAATTTATTATCGGCGCTCTTGCGACATCACGGGAAAACACTTGAGGAAAACGTTTGCCGCGCGCGTGTAATAAAGATTGCAGATTAGAATGACACGGCGCGATCAACACACCAGAATCGGGAGCGTGTGTAACATCCGCGATGCTCGCGTGCGTCAATCCGTCACGCGGCCCACAGAAATGTCAAGCGATGCTGAGGACGTTGTTGAGCCTCGCAGCAGCAGCAGCAGCAGCAGCGACGGCGGCAGAAACGGCAGCGGCGACCGTCGCTCGCGTGGGAGTGTGACATAATATCGCGTTCCGTTCCTGCGCAGCTTGGCCGCTCAAGAAAATCCTCCAGATTATTCGCACTCACACTGACGATCTCTTCTCCTCCTCCTTGTTCTCCCAGTCTCTAATCCTCGGCGTGTTGCTCCGATTGTTTTCCCAAAGATTGTTACTCCTTTCTCAATATATATATATATATATATGTATATATAACTCCGAGATCCCGTTCTCTTCGATCGCCGATCTCACTGCTCACCGATCACGTCGATCTGGTCTCGATCGCGTCTCCGATCTACTGTATTTTATCTCTTTCAACATATCGCGCGCGCGCGCGATATAATTCCGTATGTCACGTGTGTCCGCCAACCGCCTCTCTCGCGCTACTCCGAGCCGTGTGTGTGTTTATTTATTACGCGCACGCGGATTTATCGGAGCAGAGCGGAGCCGCGTGCGTGCGTGCGTACACAAGAGTGTCTCTAGGCCGCGCGCGACAGCCAGGCCGGCCCGTCTCTCGTCGTCGTCTGCCTCTGTCTCCGCTTGAGTGCCTTCCTCCTGTGCGCGCGTTCCCGTGCTGCACGACTCGCGTCGAGCGCAGACTGAAGTCGAACGCGCGCGCTGCGCTCCACCGAGGTGAGCGGAGGTGACTTGCTACTCGGGGCCCCGGCACACCACCACGAGCATCGTCGGCCAGTGGCGGCGGCGATGTTGCGGCCGGTCGAGCGCACAAGAAGGAAACAAACGATTGTATACGTAATGTGTGTTTGTGCGTGTATATGTCTGTGTGTATACGTGTACGCACGGACACTTAGATACTTTGTGTATGCATGAGTGGAGCCGCGCGGGTGTGTGTCGGGTGAACACGGGTGTACCTGGCGGGAGAAGGTGCCCCGTGCGAGCGCGCGAATATGCCCCCCTCGAGGCGAGATCGCAGCTTCGCGGATCCGCCCGTGCATAGGCGCGCATCCTCTCTACGCGCCATCGCGCGCCGAGCCGAGAATCCGCGCGCGCGCGTTCGCACGCACGCACGCACGCACGCACGGAAAATGGATGAAAGTTCTGCGGAAAGAAAAAAATGGGAGAGACGCGGAGGCGGATTTGTGGGCGCGGTGCCCCTGATGGTTGGGATTTTAAAAGATGTATTGTAGGATATTGGGAGGAAATTCACACACGCGTCGCGCGTTCGAGAATTGACAGACGTATCTGGCCGAGAGATCGAGAGGTGTGAAATAGCGGATCGAGCGAGTGTTTCAGCGCGATCGCTTTCTATACGTATGTCAATAATACACTTCTAATTAATTATATATCTCTTGCAAATTGAACATCTCTTTCTCTCTGTCTCTCTCGAATCGAATTCGTTCCGAAGGCGATTCGATTCGCCTCCGGTTGAAACGCGCTAACACACACGTACAGTTACGCCGCGTTTCGACAGTCAATCCCATGTGGAATTGAAAGTAAATCCGCAAATGTCATTGAGGGAATATGAGATATTATTATAAGACACACGGCAGCCACACAGTTCGCAACGTATATATATATATGTGCGTATATATATATATATTTATATACGCGAAAATCGCGCGTCGAAACGCGCGTATATACGCGCTCGCGGTGGTTCACGGAATGCGAGGCACGGATTCTTGATTTTGCCTTTTTAAATTTTCGTGCGCGAGGTTCACAATGCCGGCGGTTACGTAATTGAAAAGCGTAGGAAGCACACGGATTGATTAGCACACGAGAGGAGAAAGGTTGTGGCCATATAGATATTGGCGCGGTGGCTCTATGCGCAAATCGCGCGCGCGAAGCGGAGTCGAGAGACGACCACGTGGGTGTCATCACACGCGCGTGAAAAAAAAGCCAAGAGATTATAGGCGCATACTGTACTCTCCGTAATGCCTGGAGCAGTGATTCTCAAAGGATGTGAAGATCGCCTTACCTCGCAGAAGATTCACCTTACCTCGTGAAAATTCGGACGTTGCGTTGTCGCAATTGCGAGAAAAAACAATAGATTCTTCCGAGCTTTGTTTTTTTGACGCGCAAATAATTCCTTCTTTTTTGTTGCGCGAGCAAATGCGCGGCGTTCGATACTCGGCGAAATAATCCGCGTTTTCGATAGAACGCACCGGAGCGCGCGCGGAGCCTTTTCGCGGCGGACAATGGCGCGCCGCGAGCGAAAAAAGTTTGAGAACCATTGGCCTAGAGTGCACCGAGAGGAGTGTAGGCACACACCGCAATATCGCCAAGGGACGAGATGCATAAAGGATCCCCGATATGCAATGACTATAAATTCACTCTAAGCGCGCGCGTCTAAATATAAACGACGCGCCAAAGCCGAGGCTTTTATGCCGTTTATTTCCGTGTAAAAATCGCATATTTCTCGTATTATTATGATTATTAATACGACCTTTTGCGATTGTGCGATCTTCATTTGTTTTTGTCTCTACATTAATGCAACGCACCTGCTTCATTTTAACGCTTCGTTAACGTCAGCCGCTTCGTTACGTCGTCGAACCTAATTCCCGTATAGCGAAGCGAGTAGCGCGCGTCATAAAGGGGAATATGCGTTAATTATTCCGTGCGCGCAAAATCACACGTCTTTTTACGCATAGGATTCGTCCGGCAAAAATACAGTAACCGTTTCAAATCAAGATAACATAACTATTTCAACATCTATAATAACAAAATGTTATTTAAATTATACGGATGTTATCGATAAAGAAAAATATTAAAACCAAGTGACACACACGCGCACGTGTTATTTTTCACGTGGTCTGGCTCCGAGAGATTTAGGTATCGCGAGTCGACGGGAAAAAAAATCGAATTGCGTAACGACGATCCGAAAAATGCGTAGTTGTCTCTTCGCGTAACCTGGAACACGTGGAATTCGTCTAGCGTGGCGATCGATACGCTATAGTGAATGTAAAACCGAGCGTACAAAACTGAATATTTAAAAGATTATAAGCCGAGTCGGAGAAGGCATACACGGGCGAGCCGCTAACTCGTTCGACTTAGCTTCGACCAGCTTTGCCCTTTCGATAATACGATTGATATCGATCTCGATGACGTAGCCAGCTGTCTCTCGCCTGACTTGTGTGTGACGTGAACACGAATTAAACTATCGAAAAAATTCTCTCATATTAATTTGTTGTTACTTAATGTAATAAATAGAACTATTGCGAAGATCATTTATTCTCGATACAAAGAATAAATTTGTTTCCTGATAAAAGAAACAAATTATTTTATATCTTTTTTTAAAAAATATAAAATAATGTAAATATAAATGAACCAATGTTTTTATAAAAAGAAACAATATGTGTTTATTTTTCACTTGATTATTCAACGAAGATCGCTACTTCGGTGCAGGTGGTGTCGTTTATCACTCCGTATATATATATTTTATTTATGCTATGTGTTCTTTCAAAAAGATGTATGAAAACACAAAACGAATCGGGAGCAAACGATAAACGGAAGAAAGCAACATCCGAAGAACCGTAAAGTGTATAAACTAAGGAAAACATCACGCTCGGGCGGCCGTCACTCACCTGAGCGCTTGGTATGTATATGAAATAAGTGCATTGTGCTCGTTAATGCGCTGGCAAGCGCGTAATGCTTGCGTATGCGCATAAATATTTATGCTATTCGGCTGAACAATCCCTAAAACGAAATGAAGTCTCTCCCTCTCTCTACGTCAGGCTTTTCGCGATGTGTGTGTATATACATGTATCGTCAGTGGTATTGCTCCTTATCGAATCCTTACGATTGTATCTCGTTTTTTTTTCGTTTTTTCTCTATCTAATAAGTTATATTTTTAAAAAATTGTTTTTTCAAAATACAGAAAGAAACATGTTACTCTGTGACACACAATGCGACACATTTTTCTCTGAAAAAAAAAAGGAAAGGACACATAATTCGACATTACACATTTCGCAATTACTCTGTTGTTGTTCGTGGTTTTTTACACATAATTAAAAAACATCAAAAAACACAAGAAAAAGCCTTCACAAGAGAAAAAGAAGATCGCACAGCGAGGTAAAAAGTCAGACAAAAAAAGAATCGAAAGAGGTGCAAAGACGCAAGAAGAGAGACGCAGAAGCGAATTCAAGGGAAGAGACGGATTCGCTCGAGCCGAACGCGCCGCTTCTCTCGCGGGAGCGGAGAGATATAAAGAGTGCGAGGAAGAGAGAGAGAAGCGCGCGCGCAGAAGGACAGATAAAAGGAAGACAGGAATATACCACGGGCACACAGAACGGGTTGCGCAGAAACGGTCCCCTCTTCGACGGTTCGCCGTGCACGTGCAACCCGTGACGTGCCGCGCGTGTGTGCGTGCGCCAAAGTAGGTCCACGGACATGCGGAGGAGAGACGGCGAATGAATATCGCCGTCCCCTCGCGGCCGGTGCGACCAATCCGCGCGAAGCGCGAGCTGCGTGAAGGCGGAACGCGCTGCTCTTCGCGTATATATCGCCGCGGTATTTATTATTCAGTTTGCAAATACGTGGCAAAAATGATCTCTCTCCGCCGCGGCCCGCGCGCGCACCACACACGCTGGATGTTGCGGAGCCACCGCGCGCTCCTCTCACGGAGCAGCCGGCCCCGCTCGGAGGTGGAGCCAGAAGGCAAAGGAGCAGGGTAAACGGCGAGGATATCGGCCGTTAATTTGTTAGAAACACCACCGGCACGGCCGATCGCACGCGTACGTACGTGCGTGCGTCGTGGCATGCGTGCGTATACGTATATTATACGCGACACGTCACAACGCTACAGGCTACCTCTGCATTGAATTCTACTTCTCCGACCTACGACATCAGATAATAAATAAAGCACCAATAGAATATTTAATACGCTATGAAATACTAATTAATTCTTTTTTTATAACATTCTTTGTTGCATATTAGAGAGAGAGAGAGAGAGAGAGAGAGAGAAATGTAGTTTTTTTTCACACAGAGGGATGGTGTGATACTAATTACGCAACGCCGACGAGAACGTCGTGTTTTCCTGTTGTCGCTTTTGCGCAATAGTAAACGCGCAAATTGCGTCGTTGCGCGCGTTCAAACGGAAAAGAGCATCGTCGTCTTATGCAAAGTACCCCGTTTTTCTACGAACTCGTGTATTTGCACCATGGTCAGTTACAACCTTTCCCTTGCCTCTTCTCGGTGTGTTCCCTTCGCATAACGCTTCCGCACTTTGCACGCTCGCCGGCCGATATCATCTCTTTTCTTTCGCACATTCTTCGAAATTCGCACCTCCGTGTCTTGAATTCCGAGAAAAAAGAAGTGCGCGATTTAATCGCTCGTGATTGCGAGAGGCTCGTCTGATAGTTATATTACGCGCGTAGTCGCAACTAACTTCGTGATTCCGTCGCGCGAACACTCGGAAACGAGACGGAAATATCGAGGAGAATCACCCCGGCAAGTGATGCGGTCCATCACTAGTCAGACATTCACCAAATTGGGCTCGCGCGCAGTCTCTTTTGCTATCGATAACAATAACGTTTTGAATTGTTGATCGATTAAAAGTCTACGAGTAGTTCTAACAACAATTACGATCAACACTTTGTAAAGTAAAAAACAAATCTGAGAGGAAAACTCTGCAATCTTTTAATTGTGTAATTTTACAACCATGAAATATATATATTTTTTGATAGTGTTTCTTCTCTGGCATGGAATCGCGCGCCATTGTGGGAAAGTTTTGACCGCGTGACATTAAAAGTGGCGATAAAATAATTAAGACCGTTTTTTTTTTCGGTCTTCTTTTTTCAATTAATTAATGCGTTGTTAATGCTGAGAATATAAAATTATGCGACACGCAGAAGCAGCGTACACACACACACACACACACACACACACACACA
>QVOB01006212.1:0-17052 GCA_014839585.1 Pseudomyrmex concolor
CTCTTTATAAAATTCTCTTTATAAAATTCGTAATAGTTGTCTCTTACAACATAACAATAACAATGTAACAATATATTCCAATTTTTAGATCACGTTCTCTTTATTATTAAAAAAGAAAAAGCTGTTTTAATAGTTTTGAAAAATTACTCTGTTTTTTTCATTTCACCTCACATAAATTTTTAGCAGAGAAAGAAAATAAATGCTAGTTTTCTATGTAGCAACATTTGTAACATTTAGAAAAAAAATTCAATATTAAAAATAAATTTGATAACAATTTTTGGCGAGAGAAGAGAAAGAGAGAGAAGTATTTTCCATGCCGGCAAATTACCTTTGACGGCAAAGGAGGCACATCAAGTGTAAAATTACCATAGCAGATGGCACTAGCAGTAAAACAAACGTTTCAAATTTTATGCTACACTTACGAAGAATAGCACGTATAAATTTATTTTTGCATATCGTTTCAAGCCACTCTAAACATAAATTTTACAGCTCACAACCGCTTTTGTCGTGTGTACAAATGTCACCTATATATAACGACTGTTGTCGAAACAAATTTCCGAAATGGCTATTGCAGTTAACTTATGTGGAAGTTAATTGTTATGAATAAAACGATATGCATTTACATGCGCTGAAGCTTCTGTGTGAAGCAGCTTCTTCAACTTGTTTTCTATGTCGTGTAAATAAATGTGCGATTGTCGTTTTTCTTGACTAATAAAATGACTTTTTTGCAATTTCTCTTATTAAAATTTATTATAATTTTCACGGCATGCACGCGCTTCGATTATTTAGTTTTATTTCTTTACAAATATGAATGGCTAAATATGAATTGTAAAGAGATTTAGAATAAAAAGATGATCGAATTTTTGCTGTCTTAAGTGCGGTCTTCGCTTCTCTTTCTCTTTCGAGTTACGCTATAAGTACTTCGAAGCATCGGTACATCTTTATTCCTCACTGGATGTAAGATGGAACGATACTTTAAAGCATGTGATAAACATCTTGCAATAATGCATAATTAACAGGCATCTCGCCTCTTTCGACAATCAAAATATCTCCCGAATTAAAGCAACGAGCAATCATTTTGACGAGTCGACGACTATTACGAATATATCGAACTGTTGTTACATGGCTCCTGTTCGAGGATCGATCTTTCGCGTTGCAACGTTGGCAGCACCGAGACATCGATAGTGGTGGCGTGTTCACGCGGCACGCGCCGTACTGTGTTGTACAGTAACGAGTGTGTAGAGCTGACTCGGCCTATTGCATTTATTGTGCATTTATTTGCGTCAAACATGTAACTCCGTTGACAGGTGAGTACACGAGTTGTGAGACGAGAGAGCCGGGATTACTGCGAGAGTGCGTGAAACACGTGTTTTGTCTTTCGTTGCAGGAAATCCAGAGGAAACACTGCGCATCCGGTGTAAATTACCTCCAGGGGTGGGGTCAGGAGTGTGATCGTTGTGTCATTCTTTATACAACAACACGTTGACAAGTGATGTCAATCGCGTGAAGGACAAACACACAGAACGCGGTCATGACTCGACCTATCGTGCCAAGCCAGCAGAAGCTGGCTGAGAAACTGACTATTTTGAACGACAGAGGTATCGGTATGCTAACGCGTATTTACAATATCAAGAAAGCTTGTGGCGATGCCAAATCAAAACCTGCCTTCCTTTCCGACAAAGCGTTGGAGTCTTCCATCAAGACTATCGTCAGAAAGTTTCCTAATATAGATATAAAGGGACTGCAGACCATTACGAACATTCGTAATGAGATAATCAAGTCTCTGTCGTTGTATTATTATACATTCGTTGATTTGTTGGATTTTAAGGACAACGTGTGCGAACTCTTGACTACTATGGACGCGTGCGGCGTTCACATGGACATCACGATTAATTTCGACCTGACAAAAGGCTATTTAGATCTCGTTATCACGTACGTCAGTCTGATGATTCTTCTGTCAAGAGTTGAAGATCGCAAGGCGGTGCTAGGGCTTTTCAATGCGGCTCATGAGATGGTACACAGTCAGTCGGATCCCAGTTTTCCTCGCTTAGGACAGATGATTATGGATTACGACGCTCCATTGAAGAAACTCTCGGAAGAATTTGTGCCACATTCTAAATTATTAAAAAACGCACTGACATCTCTGTGGCCAATTTATCCTGGTAGGAACTTGACTGCTGACACATGGAGAGCCGATCAGAAATTAAGTCTTGTAGGTAGTCCCAATCAGATTCTCAAGGCAGCGGCAACAGACACCATGTCTTGCGAAACACTGAGTTTGGATAGAATTGAGAGATGGGTGATTTTAGGCTTTACGCTTTGTCACACATGCTTGAATCAAGAACAACCAAGCAAGTTGTGGATTACTGCGCTTGAATCTGGCTGGGTTTTGGCATTGTTTAGAGATGAAGTGATTTATATTCATCAGTATATTCAGACATTCTTTGAAGGTATAAAAGGATATAGTAAAAGAGTGTCGGAAGTGAAGGAATGTTATAATCAAGCAGTGCAAAAAGCTGGTTACAGACATAGGGAAAGAAGAAAATTCTTAAGGACGGCTCTGAAAGAACTAGGTTTAATTTTAACTGATCAGCCTGGTCTCCTGGGGCCAAAAGCGTTGTTGGTTTTAATGGGACTCTCTCACGCAAGAGACGAAGTATTGTGGCTATTAAGGCATGGAGATAATCCTCCTGTTCAAGGCAAAAGTAAAGGTCGAGGTAGCGAGGATTTGGTGGATCGTCAGTTACCCGAATTACTCTTCCATTGTGAAGAACTACGAGCATTAGTAAAGAAATATTCTCAGGTGCTTCAAAGATATTATGTCCAGTTTCTTTCGGGATTCGACGCCCCCGCTTTGCATCAAATGATACAAAATCTTCCGGTCTGTCCCGAGGACGAGGGGGCTATTCTCAGTGATATGTGTTCAACTATAGCTAGTCTGACTGTAAAACAAGTTGAGGATAATGAGATATTTGATTTTCGTGCCTTCCGATTGGATTGGTTTAGGCTGCAAGCCTACATGTCTATCGCAAAATCTAATATGAATCTGGCTGACAACAGAGAATTGGCTTCCTTCATGGACACAGTAATCTTCCATGCGAAAATGGTCGACAATTTAGATGAGATGCTGGTCGAGACATCCGATTTGTCTATTTTCTGCTTCTACAGCAAGATATTTGAAGATCAGTTCCACATGTGTCTCGAATTTCCTGCTCAGAATCGATATATTGTCGCGTTTCCGCTTATATGCAGCCACTTCCAAAGTTGCACCCACGAGCTCTGTCCAGAGGAACGTCATCACATTCGTGAGAGAAGTCTTTCCGTCGTCAACATGTTTCTGGACGAAATGGCCAAAGAAGCAAAGAATATTATCACTACCATTTGCGACGAGCAATGTAACATGAGCGACAAGCTGTTACCGAAGCATTGTGCGTTGTTAATCTCGCAAGTTGTTAATCGCAAGAAGAAAGACAAGAACAAGAAGAACATGTATGAGATTCACAAGCCCGGCATCGAGAGCTATCGGAAGACCCGCGAGGAATTGACAACGATGGATAAGTTACATATGGCGCTTACCGAGTTGTGTTACGCCATCAACTACTGTCCTACCATCAACGTCTGGGAATACACTTTTGCACCGAGGGAATATTTGCATCAGCATCTGGAATCGCGATTCGCAAGAGCTCTAGTTGGAATGGTCATGTACAACTCCGATACTAGCGAAATAGCCAAACCGTCGGAGCTCTTCGTCAGCGTTCGATCGTACATGAACGTTCTTCAGACTATTGAGAATTACGTACACATAGATATCACGCGTGTCTTCAATAACGCTTTGCTGCAGCAAACTCAAGAGCTGGACAGTCACGGTGACAAGACCATAGCCGCTCTCTACACACAGTGGTACTCGGACGTTCTACTGAGGCGAGTCAGCGCCGGTAACATCTGTTACTCCGCGAATCAAAGAGCATTTGTCAGTCTATCGGTGGAAGGTGCTATTCCGTTTAACGCTGAAGAATTCTCCGACATCAACGAACTGAGAGCACTGGCGGAACTAATAGGACCGTACGGCATGAAGATGCTGAACGAGAATTTGATGTGGCACATCGCCAGTCAGGTGCAACAGCTGAAGAAGTTGGTGGCGGGCAACAAAGACGTGTTGATTGCTTTGAGAACAAATTTCGATAAACCAGAAGTGATGAAGGAGCAGTTCAAGAGGCTACAGCATGTAGACAATGTTCTCCAACGAGTCACCATAATAGGCGTGATTCTGAGTTTTCGGCAGTTATCGCAGTCGGCGTTGGTTGATGTGTTGGAAGAACGCATACCATTCTTGTTAAGCTCCATATTGGACTTCAGACATCATTTGCCATCCGGTGACCCTATGCGCGTTGTCTCGGAAATGACATCGGCCGCGGGCTTGACTTGTAAGGTCGATCCCACATTGACAACCGCATTGCGAAATCAAAAGGCCGAAGTCGACGAGGACGAGCACTTGCTCGTGTGCTTGCTAATGGTGTTCGTCGCAGTTTCTATTCCGAAGCTGGCTCGGAACGAGAACTCGTTCTACAGAGCCTCGCTCGAGGGCCACTCCAACAACATACATTGCATGGCCACAGCGATAAACAACATATTCGGAGCGTTGTTTACGATTTGCGGGCAGAATGATATAGAAGACCGAATGAAGGAATTTCTTGCTTTAGCCTCGTCAAGTTTACTGAGATTAGGTCAAGAAGCGGACAAAGAAGCTACCCGCAACAGAGAGTCCGTCTACCTTTTGTTAGACCAAATAGTTCAAGAATCTCCGTTCTTGACAATGGATTTACTCGAGAGCTGCTTCCCATATGCACTGATACGCAACGCATATCACGACGTGTACAAGCTCGAGCACTCGCAACCGTGAAGTTAATGGCGAAACTGCGAATGAGATGAAAAGTGCTGCGTTTCTAATTTGCCACTCAGGGCTACTTTTTTACGTCCACTCGTAACATCGGAGGCAATTAACGCCCGTCCGAGCAATAAATCTGGATGGAATTTGTTCCGGCGTCGATAAGAAAAAAAAGTACATGTGTTATCACACCGGAAAGTGGAAGAGTGGTGGATACTAGTTTTACTTGAGGACTGATACTGTGTACAATCAATATTTTAAATCTCGATATTTTAACGGAATGACGCGAACCTGCAATATATTGTAATGTATTAGCGATTTTCCTACGTTGTTTGCTAAACAAGAACTCCATGTGTCACTTATATCATAAACAATCGACACCCGTACTCTTCTCAAACTTGTAACTCCGCGTTTTCTATGTCAAGAGAGAATATCTTTATTAAAAACAAAAAAACAAAAAAACAAAAAATTACTCCACGAGCGGAGTGTTCGACAAGACTTTCGCGCGACGATTCTCGAGAAGATACACATTTCGTAATGTTACACACGACATTCTTTTGATTTATATTCTTTGACATTCAGTTCACAAACTACGTAATTGCAATTACGCAGTAACATGCTACATAATTTGCATTTGACAATTCGAAACATTCTGTAGTATGTGACTGCGTATCTTGGAGTGTTGTTAACTTTATGATTAAAGATTTTTTTTTCTATTTGCACACGGGGACGCGTATGATGTGTAAGCTCCCGCACGACTTCGAAGTTAAAAGATATCGCGATATGTATCACACAGCAAATATCGTCACTTACCCTTACAGTATGACTTTTTAATGTACAATTGTATCTTTTACAATAGTTTATATATAATAAATAAAAAAAACGCTGTATGTGGAAAAAAACACCCCTGTTGCGCCTCTCTAAAAATCGCACGCCAGTAAATGTAAAATGTATGCTTTATTTAGTTTTTTTTCTTTACAATGTTTTTGTCTCTTTTATAATCACATTAACGTAACACAAAAGATATTCACAATCATAATCCTCTTATTTATAATATTCTTAAAACACTCGCCGCATTCTAGACATTTTTTTTTTCTGGGGAAAAGAGAGAGTGGTGGTCTGAAGCTACGTTCTTCAGGCGATTGGTCAGTATCATGCTCAATTAATAATTTACAATATAAAGAGACATACATCTCTCGAAAAAACGCAGCACTCGAAGTTTTGCACCGACTAAAAGTAGAGTGGACGTAGCACGAACGCAAAGGACTACTTTTATTATTTTTTTTTGTTTGTGATATCCGAGTAACTATCAATAAAAACATATGTCATAGAAAAAAAAAACAATAATAAGATACTTGTTCGCAAAATGGTCAGTACAAAGGACACGAGGTTTTTACGCTTAAATAATCCCGGATGCACGATGTTGATAGGTCACCACGTTTTTTGGATCGATAGAAAAAATATAATCTCGATTTGTTTCTTTTTTTTTTTTTTTTTTTTTTTTTTTTTTTTTTTTCTAACATTATGTACAAGTGATAGAGTAGTGTGTGCATCGCGTCACAGTGAACGCGGGCTTCTGGATTAAGATGGACACAACGGATTTTATTAATTTGTACACACAGAGAGAAGAACACAGATTGCGTGTTGACTTTCGGTCTTGGTTATTATTCTTGCGACACCGACAGTGACTTGATATATTTCGGTGATGACATTCTTGTCCTATGGCAAAAAACAAAAAAAAGAAAAAAGTTTATCACGGATGGAGATAAAATCTCATCTTAATCCAGAGAGACATCGCGGAAACGAATAAGCTTACAAGCATATGTAGTTAGACGTTCGGGACGAAAAAATGATGAAGAAAAATGTATTCTTATTTTATATCTCCCTTCCTCTCGTACGCGCGCAAGCGACTTCATTGTTAACTAATTAACTACGACACCTGACCCCATTCCACGCCCGTTCTTTAGGCTTTTTCGAAACGCAACGAGGCTGCCTTATGTATTCTTTCGTCTATTCGCGTCTATATTGCGTAAAAACTTTGTATCTGTAAATTTTTTTAATCGTAATGTTTCACAGTCACAGTTTTGACGTGATATTGGCAGTGAGATGGAAGCAAAAGTAGTTCACACTGTCGTCGTTTCGATTCAACATCGCGGCTTACACATTCAGTTTATTCCGAAAGCGGTTTCTAACTACCTTGATAACGTTTTTTTATCAAGTGGCAGTGGCTCGGAATGAAATGACTTTGCTCGGAAATTGTGTGAGATTCTCTTCGTAGCTTCTTTCTTGAACGACACGTCACACACATCTGCGTTATTGTACGTTTACACATATTTACGAAAAAGTCTTTTCTAAAGAACGAAAAAGGAAATTCAAATACACGGACGTATCAAAATTCTCGATTAGCTACCGGTCGTCTAAAGTATTCATACGTTTCTGTTTAAGAAAGACAACTAACTTACGAGAAATATCTCTAACGATGTAAATATATACTACAACGCATGAAAATAAGTCGAAGACTCGAGAATTGCACCTCGCTACGTACACAATGGCAGTAAATCACGTTCGCGAATATATTGATACGCGGACTGTAACTCGCATCGAAATAGACTAAATCGTTTGACGGCGTCACGCGCGAGCGAGTACGAAATGGGGTCAAACAGAATTTCTTTGCAACTACATTTGCAAGAAATCTCGAAATTTTTTTCTAAATAACGTTGATCGGTACACGATTCCCACGGAGTCCACGTCGTCACAAAAAAAAAAAAGAAAAAAAAAAAAAAAGAAAAATCTATGCTTAAAACCTAAATGCTCGATTAAAGACGCACGTACAGACACTCGTCATCCTTAAACTTCCACGTCCTGATTACAAAATACAGAATAATATTTTGCTATAATACAGATCTGATATAAAAACAAGTATTTTTTTGTATTTCGCTTTACCATTTTGTTATGGTTATATAATCATTTTATAATATAATATCAGTATATTTACATAGATATACACACTCGCGCGATTTTCTTTTTCTCGCGTTTTTTTCTCTCACTCGCCATTTTTTATTCTCTCGCACGTCCGAAGAACCTTTTACTTTTCCCGTTTTCTTTTTCTCGCGTTTTCGCTCACTTAATCTCTTTTGTCTTTTATTTTTTTTTCTCACAAGATCTCGCATGAGCCACCTAATAATCACATTATCGCGTATCTATTGTACAGTTTTTTCTTTTATTCCACATAATCCGCAAACTCATATTGCAGCATCTGTGCTGGCACCTCGTTTTTTTTTTTTTGTTTTTTTTTGTTTTCTTTTTTATAAATCCTGCATCTCTATATCCACCGCCTCGTCTAGATAAAACACAGTCTTAAAGTTACAACGCATAGAGTTGTGATTTTAAATCGCAGAGATAGACATGCAGAGATATATTTAATCAACACCAATTGATATCTGTAAACGCGATTGGAATTTGCTTTTTATACGTTCTACGAACTTTTACGATTTAAAATAAAAATGAAGACCACTATTTTACACTGTGAAATGCGCTTTAAAAATATAAATGTTTTGCTATATGTGAATGATTTTATGGAATAGTTTTTTAATGATCGTGGGTAAGTTATACGATAAGTAAACTTTCTACTTTCTTGGTGAACTGGTTCAGAACGTTGTGTTTGTTCAATTGTTAAAAGTTAAAAAAAAAGGAACAACAAAGTCATAAAAAATTTATGCGAGGTAAGCGGAAAATAACACGTTTTTTTTTCTAAAAACCGTTTCAATTTTTCATGTTGCATATCGATTTGTGCTTTTCGCGTGTGTTCAATGTCATCCATCGTAAATTCGATAACGCGCAATCTAACGTGACAACAAATCGCAACTTTTTGTTTGCACAAGCGAAGAAAGCGCAATTATTTACTTACCGACTTTAGAGCTACGGAAAAAGAAAATGCATTAGGTATATCGCGACGTCGATTAAACAGCACCGTTGATACGATTCACTTCAAGAATCGATCTCGTGTCTCGCTTACGAGTATGTAGCTGTATGAGCCCGTGTAAATATATTTTATATATATATATATTTATATATATATATAATATATATTTCTCTCTCTCTCTTTCTCTTTTTTACTTAATAAGAGGGCTCGTCTTTGGTCCGCTATACGCAATAATCGCGCGTTTACGGTGCAGCCCCCCCGACTTTTAACGTAATATGTTAAAAACACATTTTCAATTAAATATAACATTCGCAATAGGCGAAGATAAATTATTATCAAGATATAACTCTAATAATGTAATAGTAATAATATTAAAATTATAGTTTAATAATCAATATATATATTTAATATATATATATTATATATTTTATCCTTGTTTCATAGGTAATAGTTAATGGAATATCGCTATTAGAAACACATTATGTTTTGTTGTTGCTGCTCTTATATCCTTCATAATCTCGCCTCACTCGTCTGAAGTGGCTAATACAAATTAGTATAAGAATAATAATAATATATATATATCGTTAATTATTATACTACAATGGTACAGAGATCAAGCGAATGACCTGTAATGGTTTGGTAATGGTAGAGTGCTATTTCGCTCCAGAAAGTCGTTTATGAAACGTTTGAACATTCAAACAGATAAGTGAATAGTATTATGCATGTGTACGCTATGCTATTTTATACTCTATAATCCTTCAATTTTTCTCGAAAAACTTTTTGAAGTAAAAAAAAACAAAATTATGATTGCTTTGCTTGTTAAAAAAACATAACGAGTAAATTAATAATCATTTGTCGAAAACTCATTTACACATATTATAACGATTATCAAAAAGACGTATTGTCTAAGAGATTGCCAATTTTCCCCACTAAACTTCACATTATTATTATTATTATTATATAATCTCCAACAAACAAAGAGATTCTCAGATCTGGAGATTCTCTTCTTAAATCTTCTAAACTTTCGAGAGCGACGTGCACATTATCGACATCTCGAAGGACATCGTCACGCAAAGACCGTACAATCTCGGCCTTAAATGCTCATATAATATCGAAGGGCAAAAATGCGACGCCTTTTAATGAACCCCCCCGGCGTTCGTTAGCTGCGTTAACACAGCGAGTGTCGATCGCGCTAAAGCGAAATGAATCACACATCGGATCGATTTAAATTACTCTCTTTGATATCATATAACAATATCACCTTCATTTATTGCGAAGGTTCTTCGAAGCATTCCTAAACTTTGATCATGCGACGAGTTTTCTGAACGGCAACACGAGGGTCGTGTTGTAGGTAGGTTCTACATAAAAAAGATTACATATATAAAATTCTCGATAGTCACAATTTTCGATATATTGCGTTAGCTTATTATCGTGATTCAGGATCGATCTGTCGAGGCGCCGTTCACAGCGTTTTCTATCTATATGCGAAATCACATCTATCGAACTGATAAAAAAAAAGAAAAATTCAATCAATTTCATCACCGACACGTATTTTCTCTTTATATCTAGAAAGTAACGTGCAGCTTTTATTTTCACATTATATGAGTTTACTGCAACTCAGGTAAAAGCGCATATATTCAGCTGGACCTGTCAATCTTGACCATCGTATCAGATTATCGCGCTGTACCTCGTCGTTATTGCTTCGACTTCGGTTACAAGACATCGTTGCGTTTCTTACATGGAGTGGATCGGTTCTCTTCGCGTTTGGCAATCGTTTTACACGACGACCCGTGGTGCAACGCCGCGATTGGTGGTCCTCGTCCGTGACGACGTCCTAAGATCGTCACACCTTGTTGTGATGCCTCATCTCATAGGCTGCGCCCCTCCCCCCTCTCCCGGAGCCCGAATAGGCACCGGCATAGAGGTCTGGATGATTGGAACGGCTGTGGCTGTCTGCTGGCCAGTTACCTGGTGGCGCACTAGCTGTGGGAACCGAGCGATAGCCTGTTTAAAGTTTAGAGAAACGTTCGGCAATGAAACGAAACGCATAACGAAAAGTAACAACGGATTTTGCGGGACGAAGGTTGCTGCCGAACATAGATACTAAGTATCTAGCGAACAAAGCAACAAGGAAACTCATTGTGAACTCTACTTGCTTTTTTATGAGTATTCCTTGCGTATTTGTTTTCCTTTCGTTTTAAACTTCAAAGACTACAATGCCATTCCGGTAAATCATAATTTAGAGTAAATACAATTGGTGATGCAAAATTAGAAGAAAATGGCTCTTACACGCAAAGGGAAAGAAAAAGTATCTCAGCAATCGGTGCAATGCCATGAACACTGAGCTAGGAGCAAACACACAAGAAATCCATAGATATAAATTTCTGTCTATTATAAAATTACAAGTATATAAATCTTTATGGCTGCGCCATGTAGCGATATTTGATCTATGCATTTGCTCCTCAATCAAGCATATAGAATATAGGCCCCAGCTCACCTCTGCAGGTTATAGAATGATAGTATCAGTAGTGATGCACACGTCAATCAATGCGGAGGGAGATGCAAACAGGAAAAGACATTGATGTAATTGCGGGTTACACAAGGCACAAACAACGGTGACTTGAGTTTAATTCGTTGAGTTTAATTGGTAATTTTCCCGTTCACATTTATTTCGATGAATTATTATTATATTATTTTCAATGACACTTTTTTGATTAATATGTTTAGAATATGGGAATTAAACTCAAGACAAACAATGCGCGATTCAGTTAAATACTTTTAGCCAACATACCTTTCGGATAATATTGAGCACCTCTACCTTCTCCATAGCCATGAGATGGTCCACGCGTTCCATGACCACCTTGACTTGGTCTAGGAGGTATACTTCTGGGCCCAGCCCCACCTCCGCCATGTGGATGTCGCTATAACGAATGTAGCAAGTAAAAAACAACAATGAACAATTATAACTTTTATCTCTTATATTATACGTATAATTCCCTCTTTCTCTCTCTTTCTTCTTGACGCAACATTCATATATTCTTACCATTCTTCTAAGAGTATTCATCGGTCTCGTTAATGTATCACTGATGCGCCTCGCAGGTGGTTTTTTAGGATTATTGGAAGGAATGTGCACAGCGCAACATTTAATAAACAGTCCCATAAATATGATAAAAGCTATGCCCATCAATAGCACCGCCCACCAATACTCCTGAAACAAATAATATACAATAGTAATATACAATAATATTGTATAAAATTTAATAGATCAATGATGACTAAAAATAACACATTTTTTTACTTACAGTTATCCATTGTGCTACCGACGATAAAGTTTCTTTGTTGAACAACAAATTCTTCAACCTCGCAAGCGGACCTTCTGTATCGACAGCTCGGCATTTTAGGAAAACATCGCAATATCCCTGAAGGTAAGAAAACCGAAAATTATTTCATATAAAAAATGTTCAATAATGCAAAAGTATGCAAAAGTAGATATTACATTTTACCTGAAAATTATCACAGGGAGAACCTGGTCTGAGGCTCATTCCACCTTCGGGCAGTCCTACCATGTGCGCGAACTCGCTCGTACCGCGACATGTTGATGCATCGGTGCCATTTTGACAAGCTAATTCGCAGAGCTTTCGCTTGTCGATGTTCGGTATGATGCTGCTCGTTAAAAAGCACTCTGTCAGATTCCACTCTAGGCAAATGGATCCGGTGCACTCCCCGTTAATGCAGAGCTGTAAATAACGCATTGTTGAGACCAACATTGACAGCCGTTAAATCACAATACAAAATAACAGAGCGTAATTACTTGAGTGCCCTCGTTGCATCTAGTCTTATTTGCTCGCGGTAGCGGCGCTGGACATTCGGACGACCTTCCGTTGCACGTGGAATTGTAACTACAGTCAGATTCAGCCCTACATTGGATTTTTTGAGAGAGAGGAATAAACTTGCACGTGTCGCTTGAGCAGCAAGGTCCTTGACTGGGACTGTGAACAGATGATTGAACTCATGAAAAACGATTCACATCGAGTTACGCACGGAGGGAAAACATTACGTTTTTACTTGCGCATACCTGCACTGTGTTCCATATTTCCTATGGCAACCTTTCGCCGTTTCGTTCTTCATCTTATCCAAGTCGGACACTTGTCTCGGATAACAGCACTTGTCCACACACTCGTTGTCATCGTAACCGCAATCGCACTCCTCGCCGGCTTCAACAATTTTGTTCCCGCAAAACGCTCCTACAAAAGTGTCAATCAATTTTATAAAGATTTTTAGAAATAATATATATTTTTCACTTACATTCCGTTCTAAAAATTTATTCAACGTGTACAAAAATCTGACGCAAAGATATTTACCAGTGAAACAGTTCCTCTTCTTATTATCCTCGATGGCGTCTAGGACATTGCTGATATTGCCAATGCTGCACTTCGAAAATTTACTGTTGTTCGGCCGATTTCCACTTGTCGCCGAGGCGAACATAATGTAATTACCGTCCAAGCCGCCCGGTCTGCATTCCGGCGGAAAATCGTGCTGGAAAAACAAAATACAATCGTTATATCGTTTAACTCCGCGTCATTTCAGAACAAATTGAACGCGCACATCGCAGAGGAAAACGATGTGCTTGCTCGTCGCAACAATAGCTTACCGGTGATCCGAAGTTATGACCTATCTCGTGCGCCAATGTCAGCTGTGATACCTTGGGTGGTACGCGACTATTGTAATTCACGAAAGTTATAATACCGGTGTTCAAGGATCTCTTTGTAGACTGATACAGACCGGCCACAGTCTCGGTATAAGTCTTGAACTTCTCGCAGATACCGCCGGACGCGCCGGACGCGGAAGCGACCCAGGCGAGTCCGAGAGTGCCTCCGGTGAAATCTCTGTACAAACGAGACGCGAAATACATTTACCCGTTTACGTTGAAGCGTTCAAAATAACGTCTTTTGTGGCACTTTTTTTTACTACCTGTAGGTGAAGACATAAGCGAGACAAAAGTCCTCGTGATTCGAGAGCGAGTGCAGATTCAGGAAGTTGCTGACGTCAATATTCTCCATGCAAAATGGATTCGGTTCGCTGTACGGTTGTTGTAGCGCGCACGCCGTTTCGTCATCGATCTGTTATATAAGATATAGTGCGTCAATCACAAGCGAAACGATACAACGGTACTATTTTCAACGCAATGCGTTACCTTGATTCGTTGAACTTCAAACTTGATATTTCTATGCTCGGTTCTGCCGTCGAATTTCGTGTCCCTGTAGATGTAATTCACCGCGGTGACATGGTGAGCTATCAGAGACAATATTTCTTCCTTCGTCTTCTCTGCGTCGTGATGCAACTGCGAAGACAAACACAAATTCAATATCCGTGACAGCAGTTTAATATTCTATCTGATTTTGCTACGCGCGCGGCCTAGCAAATTTCTTGCGTCTTCTTTCTATGATTTTGTAAAACTTGCGTCGCGCGATTTTCAACGTAGAATGCAAACTTGTGATATTATACGTATACATTTATTCTTTGGATAACGTCGGCTTATATGTGCGGTCGTTTCGTATCAATCTCTTTCTCGAATTAAATTTTCGATAAAGCAAAGTGCATTTAAATTAATCGAAATTTAATCTGCAATTTATTTTAACCTTATATTTATCAAAACTATTTATATATTACATTGTATTTTTAAAACATTTTACATGTTAGTAAAAACATTCTTTTTAAGAAAAATATCTACAAACACGGAAGATTTTTGTGAATATTTACAAAGAACAATCAAAGACTCGTGTAGAAAAACACTGCCATTAAATTTCCCCGGACGGAACGTACTGTACGCGACGTATACCATGACGCTATCAAAGACACGGAGGAACACGCGGGAAATTCTTTTTTGCGAAAAGCGTCGGAATGCGGACGCGTCTGGCTTGTTGAGAAAATGCAAAAGGGAATTGCACTGACTGCGCTGCCGACGAAAACGCACATGAATGTGGCCGTACGGGAGGAAAGGACGCGGTCGGCATTCGAGGTATTTCTCTATTGTGCGAGAAGATACTGGACTCTCTGGTTACAAATTGCCGGTGTGAATTGGGTCATTTCGCCGTCGTTTTCGCCGTAACAACTTTCCTTTTAATCCTTTTACGCGATTATGCAAATATTAGTTTTAAACCGCGCGCCACGTTTGACAAATCTCAACATTAGCATGCAGAGAAACAAATATTTAATTTTTATCTCGAAATACCGAGTACAACCGACGAAGATTATATTTCGAATTTAAAGGTAATTAAATATATATTTTTTTACTTTTTTTCTCATGTGAAATAAATCCGAATATTTTCAAACTGCCAACATAGCGTTTCGCTCATGTGTACGATATAAACGAGAGAAATAATGAAAAAAAATATATCTCTTGCTCACACACATACACGCACCGTGACGAAAATATGTAACTTACATTTTATTAAGCTTTGTAAAACTTGCGTGTTTACCTGTTCGGAAATGTGTCTCCAAATGAGAGGATCTGTTTGTATGAAGAGCGAACAGGTGTTGTTCTCCTTCGACCTGGTCGCTCTTCGTGGCCGGCGATGACTAGGTTCGTTGGCCTCTTTACTGTACTTGTGACCGGGAGTCTCTCGATTGCCGTTCCAGGGTGCGACATTTGGTTTCGGTTCTGTTTGATTTTTGACATCCGATGATACCCGATATCTTTTCGGGGCAACATCTTTTCTTTCGGATTCCCGACCGGAGTTCTGAATGCTCTCCATCCATTTTAACACCTCGTCGTTAATGCCACATCCGCTAAATTCGCCTGAAAAATTCATCGTCGTCTCAACGTTATTTTTCTTTCTTTGTAAATACGCCGAAGTATTTATCAAATTAATTGCTTGAGAATTTTTAAAGAAAAAGTCAAATTCATCTCTTTGATGAAATATTTTTTCTATAGACCTCTATCTGAGTGAATATGTGAATATGTGAATATGTGTGTGTGTGTATACCGAAGAGAGTTTTATGAGTGCTCGGCTGTGCAAACTTAAAACGGGCAAAGGCGAAGCGCGTCGAACTTTTAAAAAGCTTTTTCCGTCGCTCAGTTATCAATGTTAGTTCGCGCGTAAGATCATACTTGAATATATTTGCCTCACATGAAGGTGCACACGTCTAGTAATTTATTTTGGAATAATCGTTGAAATTGCGACGTAAAACTAATACTTGTGAAGGAAGAACGTCCGTTAAAATTCGATCATCCTCTCGGTCAAAAAAATTTTACGAAATGATACTAGTGGTTTCAACGTCTTTCCGTTAAATCCTGTCACTTATTCGCCGTTCAAATTGGTCCTAAACACGAAACAACAGGGGATAATGGAGGCTCTCACCGGTATGCTCACCGCTTTTCCACCCCCGAACTGTGTGTAGATCGAAAATCTGGGAGCACGAGTCGTAAGCCATTGCGAGCGAACGCAGCAACGTTCCTAATTAATGGCAAAGTTCATTTCCATTAATTCTGAATCCACCTCGCGAAACTCACGAAACATTCACTAGCCACGTGGGAGCCTTACATCATCGATGGAGTCGAGATACACGTACGTTTGAGCGCTCCGCAATTTGCTTCGCAAGTCGATAGGCCGAAGTCTATCTCGAAGATCCTCGAATACAGCACGGGGGATGCAGAGTCGAATAGTAATAACAATATATACTCGAGATCTCCAAGTCACGTACGTGTGTGTGTCGTGCCGCAATCTGCATCGCGTGAGATCTGTTGTCACCGAAACAGCGGAGCGTGCGGCGGCTTAATCATCGGCGCAATTCCGCAATACGCTCGAGCTATCTGCGTAAAGCGAATACATGGACATAATGTGGCGACTAATGGCGACCTTGTCGTGGTCTCCCGGGTGCCGTGTCGTGGCGCACAATGACGCTGTTACGCGCGGAAATATCTACATTGTGGGATTCTCCGCTTCCTCGGATGGGAAACTATCTTGCGCGATTCGATCAACAGCGCAGATATTACATCCCGCATGATTTTATTTTCTGGAGCTGCGAAACGCACTAGTTGTTTACGAGTTTTTGCTGTGTATGTGCGTGTGAAAATTGAGTCTCTCTCTTCTTTCATAAAATATGTAATCTGGAAAAGTATATCGCATTTTCTCCCTCGCGTTTCTTTTTTTTTTTTTTTTTACCAATTTTCATGTATTATTACCTTCGTGTATTATTATTATTTTCTTTCTCCCATTTATTATATATATTCGCAGTTGCGAAA
>QVOB01006215.1:0-39187 GCA_014839585.1 Pseudomyrmex concolor
CTGGCGTGATGGGCCGTCAAACGGCTTTAAAAGCAATCTCGGTCGGGATCACTTCCCCCTGCCAGTAAAGTTGCGCCGCCACCTGCCCCGCGAGCTGACGATACATTTCGGTAAATTCACTTTCGGGGCGGCCTACCACCGTCGGCTCGCCGCGGTCAAGATCCTCGCGCAGGCTGATATGCAGCGGCAGTTGCCCCAGCAGCGCGCACTGGTACTGCTCCGCGAGCTTTTCCGCGCCGCCGGTGCCGAAAATCGCTTCAAGATGGCCGCAATGACTGCAGATATGCATGCTCATATTTTCCACGATACCGAGTACCGGCACGCCGACCTTGGCAAACATCACAATGCCCTTGCGCGCATCCGCCAGGGCGATGTCCTGCGGCGTCGTCACCACTAGCGCGCCGGTCACCGGGATATTCTGCGCCAGCGTTAGTTGGATATCGCCGGTGCCGGGGGGCATATCCAGTATCAAATAATCCAGCTCCGGCCACAGGGTATCTGTGAGCAGCTGCAACAGGGCTTTGCTGGCCATGGGACCGCGCCAGACCATGGCATTGTCTTCGGTCACCATATAGCCGATGGAGTTTGTCGCCAGACCGTGGGCCATAATCGGCGCCATATGTTGCCCGTCCGGCGACGTGGGTCGCTCGTGCGTGGTGCCCAGCATGGTCGGAATCGAGGGGCCGTAGATATCCGCATCCAGAAGCCCGACGCGCCCACCTTCCGCCGCCAGCGCCAGCGCCAGATTGACGGCGGTGCTGGATTTGCCCACGCCGCCTTTGCCGGAGCTGACGGCAATCAGATTGCGCACGCCGCTTACCCCCGTCTGATCCTTGACCCGTCTCATGGTGGCGATATTGTGTATCAGCTTCCAGTCGATGGCGGTGGCGCCGGTCAGGCGTAGCAGCTCCGCGCTGACGCTTTCCTTTAGCTCGGCGAAACCGCTTTTCCAGGCAAACGGCATGACCAGCTCAATGTGCAGAGTGCCGTCAAGCAACGCGCTGTGATGTAACGCTTTTAACACGGTTAAATCGCGTTTCAGCGTCGGGTGTTTGAAAGCGCCCAGCACGCGGCTTACTTGCTCGCGCAGCGCTTCAGGGGTGGTTTGCGGCGTAAAAGGATTCATCCCGGCTCCTTTGGGTTCTGTTTAGAGGATGAGTAACCATTAGCCTTAGCATAACAGGGCTCATCCGCCACAGAGGAAAAAAAGTTCGCCGCCGTGATGGCAGGCATGCCGCTCGTTTACGTGAGGCATCGCTATCGGTTACCATCGACTGCCCTTATGACACTTAACGAAAGCCTATTCCTACCATGACTCAAGTCGCGAAAAAAATATTGGTAACCTGTGCGTTACCTTACGCTAACGGTTCCATCCATCTCGGCCATATGCTCGAGCATATTCAGGCGGATATCTGGGTCCGTTATCAGCGAATGCGCGGCCATCAGGTTTATTTCATTTGTGCTGATGATGCTCACGGCACGCCAATCATGCTTAAGGCGCAGCAACTGGGTATTGCGCCGGAAGAGATGATCAATGAAATGAACCTGGAGCATCAGACGGATTTTGCCGGCTTTGGCATCAGCTACGATAACTACCATTCAACCCACAGCGAAGAGAATCGGCAGCTGTCGACGTTGATTTACCAGCGTCTGAAAGAAAACGGGTTTATCAAATCGCAGACCATTTCCCAGCTGTTTGATCCCGAAAAGGCCATGTTCTTACCCGATCGCTTCGTGAAAGGCAGTTGTCCGAAATGTCATTCCCCCGATCAATACGGCGATAACTGTGAAGTCTGCGGCGCCACCTACAATCCGACGGATCTTATCAACCCGAAATCGGCGGTTTCGGGCGCCACGCCGGTCATGCGGGAATCGGAACACTTCTTCTTTGATTCAACCCGCCTCCAGCGAAATGCTGCGCGCCTGGACACGTTCCGGCGCGCTGCAAGAGCAGGTGGCGAACAAGATGCAGGAGTGGTTCGAGTCAGGGTTGCAGCAGTGGGATATTTCCCGCGATGCGCCTTACTTCGGCTTTGAAGTGCCGGATGCGCCGGGCAAATATTTCTATGTCTGGCTGGATGCGCCCATCGGCTATATGGGCGCGTTCCAGAACCTGTGCCAGAAGCGCAGCGACCTCCGCTTTGACGAATTTTAGGATGTGGATTCCAAGGCCGATCTTTACTATTTCATCGGCAAGGACATCGTTTATTTCCACAGCCTGTTCTGGCCGGCGATGCTGGAAGGCAGCCACTTCCGCAAACCGACCAATTTGTTTGTGCATGGATATGTGACCGTCAACGGCGCCAAAATGTCCAAATCGCGCGGCACCTTTATCAAAGCCAGCACCTATCTGGCCCACCTGGATGCAGACTGCCCGCGTTATTACTATGCCGCTAAACTGTCGTCGCGCATCGATGATATCGACCTTAACCTCGAAGATTTCATCCAGCGGGTCAATGCCGATATCGTCAATAAAGTCGTCAATCTGGCCTCGCGCAACGCCGGCTTTATCAATAAACGCTTCGACGGCCAGCTGGCGGCGACGGTGGCCGATCCGGCGCTGTATGCCACTTTCGTTAATGCCGCAACCTCAATAGGCGATGCATTCAGCAGCCGCGCAATCCGCGAAATCATGGCGCTGGCGGATTTGGCCAATCGCTATGTCGATGAGCAAGCGCCCTGGGTCGTGGCGAAACAGGAGGGCCGCGAGGCGGATTTGCAGGCTATCTGTTCAATGGGCATCCAGCTGTTCCGGGTGTTGATGACTTATTTGAAACCGGTTCTGCCTTCGCTGGCAGAGCGGGCTGAAGCCTTTCTCGCTGCTCCGCTCGCCTGGGATGCTCTGTCAGCGCCGCTGCTGTCGCACCGCATCCGTCCGTTCAAGGCGCTGTTCAGTCGCATTGAGGCAGCCCAGGTAGAGGCCGTGATCGAGGCATCGCGCCTGGAAGCGGCGGCAGCCGGCACGCCGGCCGCGGCGCCTGCGGGCGCGCTGGCCGAGGACCCTATCGCTCCCACGATAAATTTCGATGATTTCGCCAAGGTGGATATGCGGGTGGCGCTGATTAAGCGCGCCGAGTCTGTCGAAGGATCGGATAAATTGCTGAAACTCACGCTCGATCTCGGTGGCACAAGCCGTCAGGTATTCTCCGGTATCCGCGCGGCCTATCCCGATCCACAAGTGCTGGAGAGCCGCCTGACGATCATGGTAGCCAATCTGGCACCGCGCAAAATGCGCTTTGGCATATCGGAAGGGATGGTGATGGCCGCCGGCCCCGGCGGCAAGGATATCTTTCTGCTCAGCCCGGATGCGGGTGCGCTGCCCGGCATGCCGGTAAAATAACCCGCGCCGTACGTTCCCAGAGGGCAATGGCCTAAGCCGCCCTCCGGGCATGAATGCGGTCTCCCCTTCGCCGTTTTCCCACCGCTCCTGCCAGGGTTCATTTACCTGGTCTTATTCCTGCCCGCAGCTGTTCAGTTTACCGGAAAGTCGTTATCCTTAATGCCGATACATAATCATCATGGATGTGCGTTGTCATGAAAGGATCTCCACCGCTAATAAAAGCTCTACTGCTTACCTCGTTAATTTTAACCATCGGCCGCGGCCTTACGCTGCCGTTTTTGGCCATTTTTCTCTCACAGCAGCGCGGTATGTCGCCCGGGCAGACGGGGCTGGGGCTGGGAGCCAGTCTTACACTTGCCATTCTGCTCAGCCTTTATGGCGGTTATCTGGTAGATAATTTCAATAAGCAGCGCTTGATCCTGTGCTCCATGACGTGCTTTGCGCTTAGTTTTCTCTTATTGCCGTTTACCGCGCCCATCATATTGCTCATCGTCTTAATGGGCATGATTAACTTTGCCTATTCCCTGTTTAGCCTGACCCTGAAAGCGACCCTGGCGGAATGACTTCCGGTAAGCGAACGCATCAAAGCGTTTTCCGCCAATTACACCCTGGTCAATGTCGGGTGGGCTATCGGGCCGCCGCTCAGCGTGGCGATGGCGGCCACCCATCCCTTGTCCCCTTTTTTGTTGGCCGGCATTTTGAGTCTGCTCGCAACAGTGCTGCTTGGCAAAGCGATGCCGGGTTTCGGGCCGCCGCCGGTTAATAAGGAAGATCAACGCCCGCCCGCGGAACGTCAGACGCCGAATTTTCGCCAAACCCTGACCATTCTACGTCAAGACCGCAGACTTATCTGGTTCACCCTTGGCGGCACCTTGGGCAGTCTGGTAGCCAGTCAGTTCGCCAGCTGCATTTCGCAATATTTGATGGTGGCCTTCGATCCTGACTTCGCCTATAAGGTGGTGGGGAGTATTTTGTCGGTTAACGCGACCATCGTCGTGACGTTGCAATATCTGGTCAGCCGCCACATCACGCGCGGCGCGTTCATGAAATGGCTGGCCGTCGGCAGCCTGTTTTTTCTGATCGGACTGGCGGGGATCATTTTCGCCCAGCGCTTGTTACCGATGTGGGTGCTTGCCGTCGCCATCTTCTCGCTGGGAGAGATTATTATCATTCCCGTGGAATATATGTTTGTCGATTTTATCGCACCACCGCATCTGAAAGGCAGTTATTACGGCATGCAAAACCTGAGTAGCCTGGGCGGCGCGGTCAATTCTTTATTGACCGGGCTGTTATTAACCTACACGCCCCCGGTGACCATCTTTGGCCTCTTGATGTTGTCCACGCTGTTAAGCCTGTGGTTCTTTTACCGGGGGTTCCATCTGGCGCAGCGCTGCCGGCTAAGGGCGCGCCGCGACCCTGGCTGCCGCTCGGCGGCGAGACATCGGCTGACGATTGCGGCCGCGTACATCAGGCGGGCGCCGTCACATTGACGGAAAGTCGGAGCTCGTTCTCGCCAACGTCGCGCGGTTGTCTGCATCCTCGCTAAGATATCGGGTATGCCGGGTGTCAGCGATAGCAGCGCTTTGCCGGTGACAACTGGCGCCTCTTGCGCCGCACGCCCTCTGCACCCGTTACGCCCCGCCCGCCTCATCGGCTCAGTTCTTTCCTTTGCCAGCAGGTCCCAACCGTTATCCGGCCGGACCGCATGAGAAACACGCCTCTCGTCTCCTGGGATAGCGTCATGGCAGTGGGACATCATCATTTTTATGCCCAGCCATCGTCCAAATCAGGGCGGCATCTTTACAGTGTCGGCACGCCCCTTCATCATTTTGTCTGAGATCTCGCTGCGGGCGGGTATTGAATGCACGTCATAATTTCGTATCTATTATCGCTATTAGGCATGGCAAAAATGTCATTACCTTTCCTTGCGCCTTCCCCCTGACAATCTAGTTTGGTCAAGGTTAAAACGGACGAATTACGATCGTCGTTTTTCTTATTAACGCAATCATGGATGATTTTATGATTACCCCTTATCGACCTGAGTGTCTGGCTTCGACTTTATTCCCCACCCTTTTTTCCTCTTCCAACCACCACGATTGTTCCTCGCGCGGTGGCCATAGAGGAAAGGAGGTTCACCGCGTGTCAATGCCGGGAGGGTACAGTGAACCGCTCACGGCGGGTCAGGTATCGCTGACGGAAGATGGCCGCCGTTGCATGCTTCATCTTCTTAAGTCATTTGCCGAACTGCAGAAATCCTACTTATTGTTTCAGGCGCTGGCCAGTACCACCGTTATTTTACCCTTGCAGATAATTTCCCTGACGCAGGCGATATATGTGTCCGTCACAGAGCGCCGTGAGATCGCCCGGGCAATAATGGAGGGCCTCGCGCTAACGTCAAATCGCTTAGGCGCAACGGGCAACCTGTTGGCGGTGCTGGCCAGCTATTTTCGATACATCGTAGCCGACTGGCTGGGCGAGAATCTGTTGTCGCTGTTATTCAACGAAGAGCCCCCTGAAGATAAACCGGATCCTACTTTACTCGCCTTCGCCTGTCTGGTGGTCGCGCTGGAATATCAGTTACCGGCCACGCCATCTTTGCCCGAACGTCAATGGCTGCAATTACCGCTTAGCGTTAGCCAACTTTTCGTCAAGGCGCGAAGGTATTGGTCTTTACTGAATAATATCGCCCTGCCCGCCAAGGCGATCAACTGGCGTGCACAAAGGGGTGCGGCCCAGCTTGCTTTCGTCCCGCAGGGAAAAAGTCGCGGCGCTACACGGGACATCAGCGTAAACCAGGCTTCGCACTGTCCACAGGCGTTGACCCGTCCATGGGAGAATCACCCCTGTGCGCCGCCGTGCGTACAGCAGACCTAGGTCAGAAAGGCGTGCCGGCGGCGGGTTTGTGCCGTGAAGGGCCTCGTGCGGTAGACGCGCCTATACCCGCGTGCTTATCGCCAGCCAAGCGGGCCGTCGATGCCGGCACATTGGCCCCGCAGGGCTATATGACGCTACCAGGCGCCGTTGATACGCTGCTGACGACGGCGGTGGGTATGGCTTTCCATCCCTGCGGAAGTTGGCCGCAAAAAATGGTGCTGCTGGCGGGCCTGTCCTTATCGGCAACGGGCGCTCGCGCCGAAAGCAGCGTTGATCCAACCCCCTTCACGGCCGCCACAACCACGGACGTCACGCCCGCCGATGCCTGGCAGCACGTGGCGTTCTTCTCCCTCGACGCACCGCAGGGCACTATCATGGACTTGGACACCACGCCCGCCCCATCGTCTCATTCGCCGCGCCAGCGATGGCTCGATCATCCATTGCAGCGCACACAGCTTACCTATAGCAGTCTTGTTGAGGTCAACAAAGTGCCCACATTAGGGGATTTTATTGACGCTCATGTGCCGCGGGATTTTTTCAACCGTGTTTTTCATCCCGTCATGATGGAGGCGCTGGAGCATGAAAAAGACATCAGTGCGGATCCGTTGCCATTGGGTACCCTATTGCAAAAAATCTATGGGCAAGTGTTGCGCGAGATCAGGGGGATCCATGCCGCGCATATCGCCTCTACGCAGGAGATAAGGCAGTATCTCCTGCGATTGCATACGCTTTATCGCGCCATGCGCCGAGAGTGGGCAGACGTTATCGATACTCCACCGTTAGGACGCTTTCAGTTGCGCAGCATCCATGAGCATTACCTACATGGCCCCATGACATTGGCGGATTTCCACGGCAAATATCACATTGAATTAGACCGTCTGGTGCCAAATGCTTTGTATTGCGAAGTGGAAATTTTCATGCAAAATGCGATTAATGACATCGTTGAACAATCCCCCATCTTATCAACCTTGTTTTTGCACACGCTTTCCTGGCAGATGACGCTTTACAACGCCCAGCAACCTCGAGACGCCTTTGTGTCGCGCGCACTGTCTCATACCGTCGAATGGCTACATACCGCTTTACAAAAACGACGACGGGATCTCTCGGGTAAGCATCGACAATTGTCTGATTTCTATAACCTCAGCCAATATGAAATATATCGGAAACTCACCGTCAACCCGCATTTACTTGACTTCGATCTGCGCTTTGCGGTGCTATTGGTTTATCTGCAGGTCTTGCCAACGTTGGACTGTGTCAAAAGCTACGGTACCCGCGGAGACCCGGTGATTTCCCCCCCCCCCCGAGCGGTTGGATACTCTGTTCCTGGCTCTGCGCTACCCCTTGCGCCTGACGGACGTCAAAGCAGCGCTGGGGGCGTGCGTTCCCGAGGTGACTGCACAGTCAGGCTTCCCGTCGCCCGCAGGCGCGAAGCGTTCCTGCCGCCCCGCTGCGCCCCTTGCCTGTACGACGCCTTCCGCCTGCCCCGGCCGGTTAGTGATAGAAGAAATGTCCTCCGCGCAGCTCATCCAAGGTGTCGTGCTGTTTCATGGTCTCAGCGATAAGGTGCGCATTTATGACAGCGAACGCGGGTTGCCCTCGGTGCTGGCGGCGCGCGCGGAAGCGGTGTTAGGGATAAAAGGCCCGCGAGGCGCGTGGCTTATCGTCGATGCCGGCGTTCGATTGCCGCCGGTGTTCTGGCTTGCCGTTGCCAGCGGCCTGACGCTTGCGCAATTGGACGCGGCCTGCGCCATCGCCAGCGACGACGCACCGGCATGCACCGGTCAGGTGTTTAATGACGAGGGGGGCCTTAAGGGCAACAGCGGCCAATTTTTCTATCTCGGCAATCTGTCCAGCACTTTGGAGAGCACCACCGGGGCAATACAACGCCCCGCCGCGCAAATATCAGCACGGCAGCAAGCCATGCTTAACGCTCAAGCGATGGCGCGGGAACCCTATCTTCAGAAAGTGACTTTATACGAGCCATTACTCGGCGAAGAAAACGATAAACTGTTTATACGCCGTCTTTCGCCCCAGGGGGTGGAGGCGGAACCCTACGAATTTAGCGAGGCGCGCAAATATACCGGGTTATATCTGGAGGGAATCAAAGCCAGCTTGCGACATTTACAACGGCGCATCGCGGCCGACGAAGCCGAGTTTACGGCCTTTATCCGTCTTTTCCACGCCACGGTGAATAACACCGCACTGGCCCAAACCGTGGCATCATTTAACGCCGTGTTGCTACGCGCCTGCGACTTCATTGATAACACAGCGCGGTTGAACTATACCAATATTGCCATGGTGGGCACCGACGATGGCAATCACACAGCCGTCTCCTCACAGTTATCGCCGACGACGTTAAAAAAGACGCCGCTATTCTATCGGCGCAAGATGCTTACGTTAAAGGTTTCGTGGTCATCACGGATTCGCTGGTCAAACTTTTGAGTTGTCGCGATTGTGCCGATGCGAAAAATCGAAGAGATTTGGCGAACAATGAATTGTTAAAGCAAATTATTCTGCTCTCGTCCCCCGTTAACCGATTTATTAGCTTACAGCACGATGTGTGGGCGCCGGTGCCGAAAATCTGCTCAACTGACCCGGAAGAGGTGCTTACCCCGCTTCAGGTGCACTACAGCAACGGCCTGATGACCGCGTTAACACAGTACGCCGAAAAACATCGGCTGACGCCGCCCAAGGAGGAGAATGTGAACGATTTTATCCACCTGCATGCCGAGCTGAAAAGCGCGCTCATGATGAATAGCGCGGACTGGCTGATGCTTGTCATACGCGATTATGCCGCCGGTCAACGCGCGTGCAAAGATTGGCATTTCGTGCCATATCGCTGAGTGAACAGCCACTGGTTAACGGCCCTTTTTTTGCCCCTGGCGGCGGCGTCAGGCGTCATGAGGCAGCGTTAAGCGTCGCGATGCGGAAGGCATCCGTTGCCGGTCCGTGAGGGCTGGCACATTGCGTCATTTAATTGTATGATAAATGCATCATCGTTAGGATGGCTATTATGCGCAAGATTTTGACTGACGCCTGGGCCTTGGTCCGGGCGTTTATACTCATTTACCTCTGTTTATGTGCCGGCATCTTCTTTTCTGCTCTGCTGCCCTTCGCGATCCCCGGCAGCATCATCGGTATGCTGCTGCTTTTTGTGTTGCTCTCTTTTCAGCTGGTACCGCCGTTATGGCTGAGACCCGGCTGTTATGTGTTAATCCGCTATATGGCGCTGTTATTCGTTCCTATCGGTGTCGGCGTAATGAATTATTATCAGCAACTGGCCGCCCAGTTGGGACCTATCGTGGTCTCCTGCGCCGTCAGTACCGTTATGGTGATGGTCGTGGTAGGGCTCAGTTCCCATTATGTGCACCGTGAGCGGCCGATCGCCGGCCAGCCACAGGACGCCGGAGACCGTTAATGCTGCCTTCGCTTATATGGTCGCTGCCGCTAACGCTCGGCGTCTTTTTCGCCTCCCGCCGCCTTGCCGGTTGGGCACGCATGCCGCTGTTGAATCCGTTGCTGGTTTCCATGGTAGTGATTATCGCGCTGCTGCTGGTAATCAGCACACCCTATGAGCGCTATTTCGCCGGCAGCAAGATACTGAATGATTTGCTCCAGCCGGCGGTGGTGGCGCTGGCGTATCCGTTGTATGAACAGCTGCACCAAATTCGCGCACGCTGGAAATCCATCATCAGTATTTGCTTTGCCGGGAGTCTTACCGCCATGGTGAGCGGCGCCGCTATTGCGTTGTGGCTGGGCGTCTCTCCGGAGATGGCCGCTTCGATAATGCCGAAATCGGTGACCACCCCCATCGCCATGGCGGTTTCACAATCCATCGGCGGCATTCCCGCCGTGACGGCGGTGTGCGTCATCTTCGTCGGCGTTTTGGGCGCGGTGTTCGGCCATAGCCTGTTCAAGCTGCTGCGGATATCCACCCGGGCGGCGCGCGGTCTGGCGATGGGTACCGCGTCTCACGCGCCGGGCACCGCCCGCTGCGCTGAGGTGGATTTTCAAGAGGGGGCGTTCAGTTCGCTGGCGCTGGTCATCTGCGGCATTATCACTTCCCTTATTGCACCTTTTTTTGTTTCCCTTATTGCTCAAAATATTCGGTTAATTGTAAACGATAAGATATCGATCGTAGTTAATTACGTTATCCCTGTTTACAATGATCGCCTGCCCAATGTACAGAGACCCCTTATGATTGCTCGTTTTGCACCGGCACTGGCCGCGGTTAGCCCTGCGTTACGCGCTGCCCTGGCGCCGCTGCTCGATCATCACGCCTTCGCCGGCTGGCTGAGCGCTCCTCAGGTTAAGGTACTCATGCAGGCCAGCGGCCTGGACGAAGACGCGTTATGCTTCACGCTGCTGCCGCTCGCCGCCGCCTATGCCGTAACACCGCTTTCCCATTTTAACGTCGGCGCTATCGCGCGCGGCATCAGCGGCAATCTCTATTTCGGCGCCAATATGGAATTCCTCGCCGCGCCGCTGCAGCAAACGGTGCATGCGGAACAAAGCGCGATTGCCCACGCCTGGCTGCGTGGCGAAAAACGACTGCGGGCGCTAACGGTTAACTATACCCCCTGCGGCCACTGCCGGCAGTCTATGAATGAATTGAACAGCGGCACCGATTTGATTATTTGCCTGCCCGAACGTTCCGCCGCAACGCTCGCCAGCTATCTTCCCGATGCGTTCGGACCGCGCGATCTCGCTATTCAAAGCCTGTTGCTGGATGAAATCGACCACGCTTTCACCGCCGCGACATGGCTGGACCATGGTCTGTCCGCGCCCTCCCCCGACGACAATGATCCTTTGGTTAGCGCAGCGCTGGATGCGGCCAGCCGGAGCCATGCGCCCTACAGCCAAAGCCACAGCGGCGTCGCGCTGCAGACGCAGGATGGCCGCCTCTACGCGGGACGCTATGCGGAAAACGCCGCGTTCAATCCCAGCCTGCCGCCGCTGCAGACGGCGCTCATTCTGATGAACGCCGCTGGCGCCGATAACCGGCAGATTAGACGGGCGGTATTGGCGGAGCGGCAAAATGTACCGATAACGCAGTGGCCGGCAACGAACGCAACCCTTGCCGCGCTGGGCTGCCATGAGGTACACCATCTTAGCCTTTCTCTATGACCCACCACACGTCATCGGTCCAACAACGGACATATTTTTCGGCGTGCAGTGAAAAATATATTACAACTCCGGCCGGACAATCACCGCCGTGATCTTTTATGCTGTTTCTACAGCCAACATTATCAGTAACGATGAGTGAAGAAAATGGAACTGGAATACGAAAGCAAACGCCCCCTGTATATACCCCATGCCGGCCCTATTCTGCTGGAATTTCCCCTGCTGAATAAAGGCAGCGCTTTTTCCCTGGAAGAGCGTGACAATTTCAATTTGCAGGGTTTGCTGCCGGATACGGTGGAAACCATTGAAGAGCAGGCCGAGCGCGCCTGGCGGCAGTACCAGGATTTTCGCACTAACATCGACCGCCACATTTATCTGCGCAATATCCAGGATACGAACGAAACGCTTTTTTATCGCCTGCTAGCGGCTCATTTGGACGAGATGTTGCCGATTATCTACACCCCGACCGTCGGCGACGCCTGCGAGCGGTTTTCTGATATTTATCGCCGCGCGCGCGGCGTGTTTATTTCCTATAATAACCGCGACAAAATTGAGGATATGCTGCAAAACGCCACCAAGCAGAATGTCAAAGTTATTGTGGTCACCGACGGCGAACGCATTTTGGGCCTGGGCGATCAGGGGATCGGCGGCATGGGCATTCCCATCGGTAAACTGTCGCTATATACCGCCTGCGGCGGCATCAGCCCCGCCTACACTCTGCCGGTGGTGCTGGATGCCGGCACTAATAACCAGCAATTGCTTAACGACCCTCTGTATATGGGCTGGCGCCATCCGCGCATCACCGGCGAGCAATATGATGAGTTTGTCGATGCGTTTATACAGGCGGTGAAACGCCGTTGGCCGAATGTCCTGCTGCAATTTGAAGATTTCGCCCAGAAAAACGCGACCCCTCTGCTCAACCGCTATCGCAGCGAATTGTGCTGCTTTAATGATGATATTCAGGGCACCGCCGCCGTGACGCTGGGCTGTCTGCTGGCCGCCAGCCGCGCCGCGGGTAAACGCTTACGCGATCAAAAGGTGGTGTTCCTGGGCGCCGGCTCCGCCGGTTGCGGTATCGCCGAACAGATTATCGCGGAAATGCGCACCGAAGGACTCAGCGAGGACGAGGCTCGCCGCCGCGTCCTGATGGTCGATCGCTTTGGTCTGCTGACCGACAAGCTGGCGAACCTGCTGGATTTCCAAAGTCGCCTGGTGCAACCCAGCGATAGCCTCAGCGATTGGCAGTTGGACAGTGACACCATTTCGCTGCAGGATGTGGTGCGCAACGCCAGACCGACGGTGTTGATCGGCGTCTCCGGCCAGCCGGGGCTGTTTACCGAGGAGATTATCCGGGATATGCATCAGCACTGCGAGCGGCCCATCGTGATGCCGCTGTCCAATCCTACCTCGCGCGTGGAGGCGACGCCGGAAGATATTTTACGCTGGACCGACGGCGCGGCCCTGGTGGCGACAGGCAGTCCGTTTGCGCCGGTGCAGCTTGAGGGCAAAACGTACCCGATTGCACAGTGCAATAACGCCTATATTTTCCCCGGTATCGGTCTGGGCGTATTGGCCTCGGGCGCCGGCCAGATAACCGACGCCATGCTGATCGCCGCCAGTCGGGCGCTGGCGGATTGCTCGCCGTTGGCCAACGGCGACGGCGGCGCGCTGCTGCCGGACATTAACGATATCCAGTCGGTGTCGCGGGTGATCTCCATGGCGGTCGCCAAGGCGGCGCAGGTTCACGGGGTGGCGCTGGTCACGTCGGAGGAAACCCTCTCTTCGGCTATCGAGCATAACTTCTGGCAGCCGAAGTACCGCGATTATCGCCGCACCTCTTTTTAAACCCTCCATCAACCGGCCGGGAAAACCCGGCCGGTTCAGGGTCAAATTTGCGGCATTGGCCTGACTTGCCCCTTGCACACCTTGCTTCAGCCCGACAGGTAAAGTAGCCTTGGAGCCATGACATTTTCACGGGAACCGGCAAAGTCTATAGTATGCTGAAACGCCTGATTTTTACCCTGTTAATTATTGCAGGCGTTCTCGTACTGACGGCGGTGGGCCTTGACCGCTGGATCAGCTGGAAAACCGCGCCCTTCATCTATGATGATCTGACGGCCCTGCCGCACCGTCAGGTGGGGGTGGTGCTGGGCACCGCCAAATATTACCGTACCGGCGTCATCAATCAGTATTACCTTTATCGCATTCAGGGCGCGCTTAACGCTTATAACAGTGGTAAGGTGAATTACCTCCTGCTGAGCGGCGATAACGCGCTGCAAAGCTATAATGAACCGGTAACCATGCGTCGTGACCTGATTGCGCAGGGCATGCCCGCCGCCGATATCGTGCTGGATTTTGCCGGCTTTCGGACGTTGGATTCAATCATCCGTACCCGCAAAGTCTTTGACACCAACGATTTCACCATCATTACCCAGCGTTTTCACTGTGAACGCGCGCTGTTTATCGCCTTAAACATGGGCATACAGGCTCAATGCTATGCGGTGCCTTCGCCGAAAAACATGCTGTCCGTCCGGGTACGGGAAATTGGCGCTCGCCTGGGGGCGCTGTCGGATCTGTATCTCATGAAACGGGAGCCGCGTTTTCTTGGCCCGCTGATACCTATTCCCGCGCGCCACGAGGTTCCGCAGGGGACGCAAGGTTACCCTGCCGTCTCGCCGGAACAACTGCTGGAAATCCAGCAAAAGCAGCCGCACGAGAATAAACCGGCGCTGCCGGGTTCCGCCCAATCCCGCGACATAGACGCGCCGGGGGCAAACCGGCCGTAACCATCGGCGGCAGAAACAGGTTTGACGCGAGCCAGGGAGAGCGGCATTGCCGCGACAGGGCAGTGAGGGCCTGTTTGCCACCGCCGGAACCGGCTGCCCTGAAGCTAAGGCCCGATTATGGCAAAGACTGGGGCATCGGCAGCAAACTATTGCCGCGCCGTAAAGCTATTGCAAGGGCAGCGAGGGGGGAGCAAAGGCAGCGGGGGATGAGCGCAGGCGCATTGCCGCGTAGCCGCAGCGACGCCCGGCAACCGGGCCGTGCGCGACGTGGATTATTTTTTCTTGGCGTATTTCAGCGAATCGAGCGCAACCGCGAATATAATGATGGCGCCTTTGATAATGTATTGCCAATAAGGGTTAACGCCGATATAGGTCAGACCATAGTTGATGACGGTAAAGATGATGACCCCGGTAACCACCCCCAGCACCGTGCCGACCCCACCGGCAAACGAAACGCCCTCTACGACACAGGCCGCAATGGCATCCAGTTCATACATGAAACCGAGGTTGTTGGTGGCGCTACCGATACGCCCCGCTTCCAGCATACCGCCAAAGGCGTAGAAGACGCCCGACAAGGCATAAATCATAATCAGGTTCAACGGCACATTGACGCCGGAGACTTTTGCCGCCTCCGGGTTGCCGCCGATAGCGAAGATGTTTTTACCAAAACGTGTTTTGGTCCATAGTACCCAGACAAAGATAATGGCGATCAACGCGTAAAAGGTAATGTACGACAGTTTGAAATCGCCGAGTCGAATGAATCCTTGCGCAAAGCTTGAGAAGTTCGACTCAAAACCAGCAATCGGCGAGGCGCCTACGACATCGTAATAAAGGGAGTTAATCCCATAGACGATAATCATGGTGCCCAAGGTGGTAATAAACGGCGTTACGTTTAGATACGCAATGACCAAACCGTCAACCAGCCCGATTACCGCGCCGATGGCGCAAACGATCAAGATCACCAGCGGAATGGGCAGGCTGTGCATATCGGGGAAGACTTTATTGACGTTATCCATGGATTGCAGCAGCGTCGCCGCCACGACAGCTGCCAGACCCACCTGCCGCCCCGCCGACAGATCAGTACCCTGCGTCACAATTAATCCCGCCACCCCAAGGGCAATAATAATCCGCACTGAGGATTGAGTCAGGATATTGCTCAGGTTCATCAGGCTCAAAAACGTCGGATCCTGGAAAATAATAATCGCCAACAGCACCAGCAATACCACATAAATGCCGCCCTCTTTCAGATAAGTGAGCATGCTTTTCTTTTTCAACGCATTCATCGTTAAACCCTTAAAAAATTAAAGATACAGGGAAGCAAGACGCAAAATTTCATTCTGCGAGGTTTCTTTGGTATTGACGATCCCCGCCATTTGACCGTTGCTCATGACCAGAATGCGATCGGTAATGCCGAGAAGTTCCGGCATCTCGGATGAGATGATGATAATGCCTTTACCCCGCTTCGCCAGCTCGGTCATCAGCTGATAAATCTCGAACTTGGCGCCGACGTCGATACCGCGAGTGGGCTCGTCCAGCATCAATATTTCCGGCTGGGTGAGCAGCCAGCGGTCGATGATAACTTTTTGCTGATTGCCCCCCGAGAGCGATCCGATATGGGTACTATGTCCCGGCGTTTTAACCCGCATCGCGTCGATGCCCCACTGAATATCGCTCTTCATACGGGTATTATTAAGCAGGCCCATCTTGTTCTTATAGCTGCGAATATTGGAAATCAGCGAATTAAAGCCGACATCCAGGAAGGCATAAATCCCGGTGGCGCGCCGCTCTTCGGTTACCAGCGCGAAACCGTGGCTGATTGCTTCGTTGGCGCTGCTGTTTTTAATGTTTTTGCCGTGCAGACGGATAGTACCGGCGGATTTTTCACGGATACCGAATAAGGTTTCCACGATATCGGTACGCCGCGCGCCGACCAGGCCGGCGATCCCGAGGATTTCACCCTGATGCAAATCAAATGAGATGTCGCGAATAGAGGGCTGGCGCAACGAGGTGAGGTTGCGGACCTCCAGCATCACCTCTCCCGGCTCACTAATACGATCGGGAAAGCGCTGACTCAGCGAGCGGCCCACCATCATGGCGATAATATGGTCCATACTCAGCCCCTCTACCGGCTGAGTGGCAATCCATTGTCCATCACGCAAAATAGTGATTTCGTCGCACAGCTGAAATATTTCTTCCATTTTATGGGAGATGTAAACGATGCCGCAGCCGCGCGCCTTCAGTTTGCGTATGATACTAAAGAGGTGGTTGACTTCTTTTTCGGTGAGCGACGAAGTCGGTTCGTCCATGATGACAATTTTGGCATCATAGGAAAACGCCTTGGCTATCTCGATCATTTGCATCTGGGACACGGAGAGGGTGGCGACTTTATCCCGCAGATCGATATCGATATCCAGTTCGTCAAAAATGGTCTTGGTGTCTTGATACATTTTTTTATGGTCGACAAACATCCCTTTACGGGGGTAGCGGCCGAGCCACATATTATCCATCACGGTACGCTGCAGCACCAGGTTAAGCTCCTGATGCACCATGGAAACCCCTTGTTCCAGCGCTTCTTTGGAATTCTTGAAGTTAACTTCCTGTCCCTGAAAAATGATGCTTCCCGCATCTTTACTGTAAATACCGAAGAGGCATTTTAATAACGTGGATTTGCCCGCACCGTTCTCCCCCATCAAGGCGTGAATGGAATGGGGACGGACATTGAGATTTACGTTATCCAACGCTTTCACGCCAGGAAATGATTTGCTGATATTTTTCATTTCCAGCAGCCATTCACCCTGCTGTTCGATCGTAATGTCGGCCATAGTTACACCAGCTCAGAAATAGACAGGTTTCATTCCCCCCGCCGGGACCGGCGGAGGAATCAGGTTCTATTTTTTGAATTGCGCTAAGTTGTCTTTATCGATGCCAACATAAGGAATACGGACGACTTTATTCTCAATCTTCCATTGCGTGCCGTCTGCGGCGCCTTTGCCTTCCGCCAGATTTTTGGCCAGATCAAACGTGGCTTTGGCCTGATTGTCAGCGTCGTTAAGCACGGTACCGGCCATCGCGCCCGATTTAACCAATGCCAGGGCTTCCGGCAGCCCGTCCACCCCAAATACCGGAATGCTGGTCTTATTATGGGCTTTGAGGGCTTCTACCGCGCCCATAGCCATGGCGTCATTATTGGCGATCACCACTTCAATATTGTTGGCGTTAGGCCCGGAAAGCCACGCGTCTACTTTGTCTTTCGCCTGGGCGGTGTCCCACACGGCGGTATCAAGCTGCAACTGCTGAGTCTTTAATTTTTCCTGATCGTTTAGCGTCTTGATGACGTAGCTGGTGCGCGCCTCGGCATCCGGATGTCCCGGCTCCCCTTTCAGCATGACATATTGAATCACGCCATCTTTATTCAAATCCCAGTCAGGATGGGCTTTCCAATGTTTTGCAATCAGCTCGCCTTGAATAATGCCGGATTCTTTGGAATCGGTACCAACATAATAGGCTTTGTCGTAGCTATCCAGATCTTTGCGGCTCGGCTCTTTGTTGTAGAACACGACGGGAATGTCGTTGCCGCGGTCTTTCTGGATCACGACAGGCGCATCCGCGGGGTCTACCAGGTTAATCGCCAGCGCTTTGACCCCTTTGGCTATAAGGACGTCAATTTGGTCATTTTGTTTAGACTGATCGTTCTGGGAGTCATTCATTAGCAGCGTCACGCCGGAACCGTCTTTAGCATCCTTTTCCAGGGCTTTGCGTACCACCGACATGAAATTGTCGTCATATTTATAAATAGTGACGCCGATACGCACGTTCGCGGCCTGCGAAGCCATGGAAAACATCAGGCCGGCTGCCAGAGCAGTAAGGGTAAATGCCTTCTTATTCATTAGTCTCTCCGGATATCAGTAGGGTAGCACTCAGTGAGTCTCTCACAATGATTTCAGGTCATGGCAAAAGGGGCCAGGCCGGATAGCCCCGCCAGACGGCATCACGGACCGTTGCAGTTGCGCCATTCGAGAACGTCTCGAACGACGCATTTATCCATGTCTGACGGAAGAACGGCTACAGCATATCGGGAGGGATGTTAATATAATGTGAATGTTCTCACACTTTGAAACCGGTTACATTTCATTTTGTGGCGAAGCAGCGATCGCCGTCACAGTTTGGCGCGGCGCTACCGAATGGCGACGGACCAGCGTCGGCATATAAAGATGGTTCTGGCCAGGATCAAGTTGACCGGCAGTCCCTTTTAACGCCAGTTCTGTCGCTGCTACCGCCATCATCCATACAGGATAGCGCACCGTCGTCAGATGCGGACTGGTGTAGCGCGACATGGGAAGATCATCAAAACCAATAACGGAAAAATGCGCCGGCACGGTGATACCGTTTTCTTTTAGGGTTGCCAACGCCCCGACCGCCATGCTGTCGTTATAGACAAATACGGCGCTCAACTGCTGATTGCGGCCGAGCAGCTCCACCATCGCCTGTTCACCGCCGTGCAGATAAGGGTCTGCCCTTACCTGCCAGCTTTGCTGTGGCGTAATACCCGCCTCATTCATGGCCAGCAGGTACCCCTGGTGCCGCTGGTATTGGTCCTCGATATCATGGTTGGAGCCGATATAGCCGATATTGCGGTGCCCTTGCTTGAGCAGCATCCGCGTCGCCATCAGCGCGCCAGCCACGTTGTCCAGGGCAACGCAGCGGTGTTCATAACCGGCCACGATGCGATTGACCAGCACCATACCCGGTTCGCTTTGCATAAAACCGATGATTTCCTCATCGCTGAGCATTTTGGCATGTACCACCAGGGCGCTACAGCGCTGGCGTATCAGTACCTCGATGGCGTGGCGTTCTTTATCCGCCTGATGGTAGCTGTTGCTAATCAGGACATTTTTCCGATGCCGCTGCGCCACGTCATCCACGGCTTTTACCAACGCGCCAAAGAAGGGGTCGGCGACGTCCATGACGACCACCCCGATGGTATCGCTGCTCTGGTTAGCCAGAGCCTGCGCATTAGCGTTAGGACGATAGCCCAATTGGGATACCGCTGAGAGTACGCGCTCCCTCGCCTGCTTACTGGCAGACGCGCTGTCGTTCAACACCCGAGAAACGGTTGCCACTGACACACCCGCCAGGCGGGCCACATCACGAATCGTTGTCATACAATCAGCTCTTCCCTCGTGTTTCTCACTCCTTGTGATAACAATTACGAAATATCTGCGCTCATCCTAACGGGTTTAAATTAAACGCAGCGTGAATCAGGTCACATGATAGAAAACGTTTACAGCACAAAACCCGTATGATATATGGCAGAAAAAAGTAAAAAGGCTGTCAAAATGAAACGTCACAGTATGTTGTAACTATTACGCTCATTCGCCCTGCCCGGCCGAGCGACAGCTTGTGCCGTACCGCCGGGAAGCTGGCTTATGGAGACCCCGGCTATGGAAACGTAACGTCATGTAGACGTGGGCTTATAAAGACGCAGAATTTAAGGAACGTCGGTAGTCCAACAACGCGGCCGTTGCAGGGACGGATGCTGTACAGCGACATCAACGGCCGTGGTCTTGAAGCCTGGCTTGACGCCTAAGCCCTAGAAAAATCTGATTTTGCCAGCCGCGTCTGTTGCGCCTAAGCGCAAAAAGTTATACTCGAAAAATGGAAATTTTCAATGAACGTCATGCATATTGAGCCGTAACACAGTATTAAGCGTGATGCTCAGTGCCTGGATTGGCCCAGCAATAACAAAGTGAAATGGAAATTCTTATTTATAATGGATGTCATGACTGCAACTCATTGATTTTAATTTTGAAACGGATTTAGTGCTGATAAATTTACTTAGTGGTCCGGCCAACGGGTGTAGATAAAAATGAAAATATTCGCTATTTGCATGGTGAAGGATGAAATCGACGTGCTGGAAAAAGCGCTGGAAGCGGCTTTACCCTGGGTCGATAAGATTTTTTTGATCGATCATGCCAGCACGGATGGAACGTGGGAACTTATCGATCAGAAATTTCGCCATTGGATAAAGTGGAAGTTTACAGCCAGATTACGGATGAATTTACCGACGGACTTCGCTCACGGGCCTACAATAAATTCCGTCAGCAGGCACAGGAAGGCGACTGGTGGTGTCGGTTAGACTCTGATGAATTCTATATTGATAATCCGCGTGAATTTTTAGCCAAGGTCGGTAAGCATTACGATATTGTGCAATGTGCGAGCTTTCAATATTACTTTACCGAAAAGGATGCAGAAGAATACCAGCGTCACCCGGAGGTTATCGCGACGGTGAATCGATCAATGCCTTAAAATTCTTTGCCTGTAACAGTTCTGAGGCGCGTTTTGTTAAACACAGAAATCGCGAGTGGAAAGAGGACAGCCTCTGGCCGGTCGGCAGATTCCCTAATCTTATCTGGCCTCATCATATCCGTTTAAAACATTTTCAATACCGCTATCCCGAGCAAATTCAGCATCGTTTGGACTTGCGTACCGCTAAAGCGGCTGGAAATCAGTTTCGTCATGAAATCCGGGCGGATTGGGAACAGCGCATTGACAGCGCCAAACGTAATTAGTCGCGAACAAGGTCAGGTACAAACCCATCAGAAGTGGGAAAATCGCGTGGTGGATTCCGCTAAACTGCTGTTTGATGATGGCAAGCAAGACTATGTGGTAAATGCGGCATTGCTCGATCCTATCCGTTCCCCTCTCCAACAAAGCCTGCGCAATACGGCCAAACTGATCCTGGGTCGCTAACGTCATCGCGACAAGACCCGGGTGATGCCTGATCGATGAAAGCGGCGTATAACGGCCAAGCGGGTTCCCGCTTGGCAATGAATCTCCGTGCCGGCCAGGCTTATCATAAGCCGAATAGGCTGTCAGTTCGGTTTGCTCCAATGGGTGCGTCGCGCAGACTCGACGTTACCCGGGCCTTCGCCAACGCCTCGGGCGCGGCCGACACGGGTTCTCCCGTCCGCCATGCCACAGGCGATCGACGCCGTCAGCCGTCCAGCTCCAGCCGTGCCAAAGTGCCTCCCCTGTCTTTACGGTTACGCAGGCTGAAGCGGCCATGATGTAATTGCGCAATACGGGTGACGATACTCAGCCCCAGACCAATACCGTTATATCGCTGATCCATTCTGACAAATTGCCGGGTCAATTCCACCGCCCGCGCTTCGTCGATACCGGGCCCTTCATCCATGACCTGCAAAATACATTGGCGCCCCGACGGGGTTTCATCTTGCTGCAGGGTGACCGTAATGGTGCTTCCATCCGGACAATAACGGTGGGCATTTTCCACCAGATTGCGCAGTAACAAACGCAACAACACCGCATTGCCCTGGATCACCGGATCGGCAGCCGGTAATCGCCAATCCAGCCGCTGCCCGCGCAAAGCCGCCATCTCAGCCAGCTCGTCTTGTTGCGCCACCACGACATCATGCACCAACCGCACCGCTTGATACTGTCCGGATGAAAAGTCATTGCGGATCCGGGCCAGCATCAGCAGTTGTTCGACGGTGAACGCCATATTGTCCACCCGCTCAATGAGCGGCTGACAGTCAATCTGATGTTGCTTTTCATGCAGCTCCAGATGCAGACGGATCCCCGCCAGCGGCGTACGTAATTCATGCGCCACGTCGGCGGTAAATTGCCTGTCCTGCTGCAACGTGGTATTCAGGCGCCCCAACAGCTGATTCAAACTGCGGGTAACGGCAAGCACCTCGTTGATATCACCCGTCTCCGGCAGCGGGTCAACACTTTTCCGCACTGCGGGTTTGCAGTTGCGTTTGCAGCACCAACAGCGGCCGGGTGATCCATTTCACCGCCTGAAAGCAAAAAAACAGCGTTACCAGGATCATCAGCAATGAGGGGACGCTCAAAGAGGCGATGGCCTCATGTATTTCGGTATTGACGTGCTCATTAACGCACCGCTCCTGCGAGCGTTTTGTCGACCAGCAGGTCGATCTGCTCTTTGCTTTCATGCCATAACCAAAACACGCTTATCAGCTGGCACACCAGCATGATTGCGCCGAGCACAATAATAAGCCGCCAACGCATGCTGTAAAAGCGGCCGGCGCGCATCCGCAGGCCGCTCATGATTTTCCTGCGGTGGTGAGAAGATAACCGAAGCCGCGTAGCGTCTGGATACGGTCACGGCCTATTTTCTGACGCAGATGGTGAATATACACTTCAAGCGAGTTGGAGGAGGGATCATCATCCCAACTGTAAAGATCCTGATGCAGGATTTCACGATGAATGCGATGCCTCGCCCGCAACATCAGCCGGGAGAGGATCGCAAACTCCTTCAGGGTCAGGATGACCGCTTTACCGTCCACGGTGACATCATGGTGGGTCAAATCCAGAGAAATATCATCTACCCACAGCAGGTTATTACTGACACCCTGATGACGGCGAATGATGGCCCGGGCGCGGGCCAGCAATTCGCTCAGCGCAAAGGGTTTAATCAGATAATCGTCTGCGCCGAAATCCAGGCCGCGTACCCGCTCGCCAATCGCGTCACGCGCGGTCAGGATTAATACCGGCACGCCGTTGCCCTGCCGGCGAAGTTTTTCCAGCAGCGTCATACCGTCGCCGTCCGACAAACCTAAATCAAGAATAATCAGGCTATACGTCGTGGAGGTCAATAACGGCCAGCTTTGACGCAGATTAGCGGCGCATTCGCAGGCAAAACTTTCCTGCTCCAGCGCCTGCTGCAGGACTTCCCGCAAGAGTTTATCGTCCTCAATGACCAAAATTTTCATTACCCGCAATCCCAGTAGCAAAGCGCTCATCCATCGGGCGCCACGGAGCGCGGCAGCCCGTTTTATTGACCGGCGAGCGGCCGCCGTGCCAGAGCGAAACGGCCCTATGGCCTGCGCGGCAGCCGTCAACGGGCGGTCAATGATGGTAATAGACCTCATTTTATCCGGCATGTTCAACCGGACCGGCAGCCTCGCGGCGCAGAGCGGCGCAAAACGCCTTGTGACATCGTGTGGAGTTAAGGATAGCCCAGTCGGGTGCAGGAACAAGCGGTGGATGCAGAAGCAAGCGGTGGGTGCAGAGGCAAGCGGCGGGTATAGTGTGCAGGGGCCAGCGGCGCTAGCCGGGGAAAATCACCGCCGGACACCGGCGGCGTCAAAAACACGGGCGATGAGATCCTAAGAGGCATCCGCCTGCGTCAGACCGCCGGTCAAACTCGTTAAACGTCGCCAGACAGCTTCCAGCGGGCCCTGGCGGAAATACCTGAGCCACAGGGCGGACAGTGCAATATTGCTCATCCAGACCGCCGGCACAAACATCATCAGCTGCAGCCGGTCATAGGCCATAAATAATCCCAGCTGATTAAAGAGTAAGGTACAGATGAGGGTTTGCAGCAGGTAATTGGTCAGGGCCATTCTTCCGACGTTGCCGAGGAGGCGGATAACTCTCTTGTCGGCCAACCGCGGCCAGAACCCATACAGCAATGCGACACAGCCCAGCGCCTGCAGCGGCGCGCTGATTTCCCGCGGCATCTGCAGTAAAAAACCGCACCAGCGATAATCCCAGCCCAGTTGCCACTGGGCCACCACCGCCGGCAGGTTGATTATCAACCCCGCAGGAATCAGCCACAGCGCCATCCGGCGATAATGCGCCGGTTCACGGCGACCAGCCAGCCAACCGTTGCGCATCAGCCCTGCGCCTATCAACATCGCGCCGGCCAATTGCCAGCCGTATTGCGACGCCATCGCCAACAGGCTACCGTGCAGTAAATTAAGCCGCTCCCGCCAGGCTTCCGGGCCGCCCTCGGTTTGCCAATAATGTTCATACACCCGATTAGCAATATCCGGCAGCCAGAAACGGCCAGGAGGCCGGTCGCCGAGCAACAGTTGAAACACCAGCAGAAGCCCTACCCCTAAGGCATAGAGCACGATACCTGTGCCGATAAGGCTGCGCTCGCTCGGCGCCTGGCGAATCAGCCCCAGACACAGCAGGCCCACCAGGCCGTAATCCAGTAGAATATCGCCATCCCAGAAGAAGATGGCATGAATAAGACCAAACCCCATCAGCCAGAGAAGCCGCGATTGGATCCAGCGCGTTCCTCGCGGCAACAGCAGCACCAGGCCACCGCCAAACAATAACGCAAACAGCGTCAGAAATTTGACTTGCGCCACCATATCCAGCACGGCCCAGGTCCAGGCTTCGCCGTTGGTAATACTGCCGGTATAAGCAGGGTTGAGGTACGCCGCTTTCGGCAGCCCGAAGGCGGTGATATTCATAAGCAGGATGCCCAGAATGGCTATCCCGCGCGCGCAATCCAATATCGCGATGCGCTGCCGCATGGGTATTCTCTTCTGTCAGACGGCGCCGGCAGCGCCGTAAATAAAGGTTAACAGCAGATTAACCGTTATGATGCGTGACAGCACGCAAAAATTCCTGGCGGGTATTTTGGCTGGATTTAAACAGTCCACCCAGCGAGGTGGTGGTCGTGGTGCTGGTGGCATCGAGAATCCCGCGTGCCTTGACGCAATAATGCACCGCGTCGATCGAGACCGCCACGTTATTGGTACCGAGCAGCGTCTGCAGCGCCAGCAGGATCTGCTGTGTCAGCCGCTCTTGTACCTGCGGCCGCTGGGCAAAAAAATGCACGACGCGATTGATTTTCGACAATCCGATAACGCAATGTTTGGGGATATAGGACACGGTCGCCTTGCCGTCGATAATAACAAAATGGTGTTCACAGGTGCTGTTCAGCGTAATATCGCGCACCGTGACCATCTCATCCACCTTCATCTTGTTTTCGATGACGGTGATTTTGGGGAAATTGGCGTAATCCAGACCGGCGAAAATCTCCTCCACGTACATCTTGGCGATACGGTGCGGCGTTTCCGCCAGACTGCCATCGGTCAAATCGAGATTAAGCAACGTCATAATTTCCGTCATATGCTCAGCGATAAGACGTTTGCGCACTTCGTTATCCAGTACCTCGCCCCGCAGCGGTGTTTCCAGACCACGGGCCAGTAAAGCGTCGCGTACCTGCGAGGCTTCTTTTGTCAGCGTTACCATATTCATTGTTCTCCAGCAGGCGATTCGCTCCCGCGGGGTTAACCGCAGAATGGGCAACACTCTAGTGGAGTGCGCGGGGATAATCCAGTGAATGTGTTTCATGATAGCTGAATCGCGCGCACTTATCTTGCTATGGCTGACGCCAGGCCAACAGGCCGGCTACCGCCAGCGCCAGCATAGAGGCCAGCAGCGCCGGTTCAAGCCGCCCGGTCCACCAGGAGGAGAACGCCGATAGCATGGGACCCACCAGTTGCCCCAAGGCATAGCCGCAGGTTAGCAGCCCCGCCATGTAGCGCAGATGCTCGGGCGCCTGTCGGCGGCTACATTCCAGCGTTAACTGCACGACGCTGAGAAAACCGCCGCCGGTCAGCAGCGCGCCGACAATCAGGCTGCCGACGCTGGCGGCGCCAAAAACCGGCCATACCCACTGGCCGAAAGCGCTGGCGGGAAAGCGCTGCGCCGCCATCTGCGACAGAAAAGTAGCGGGCAGGATATAGCCAAAGCCCGCCAGGGAATAGCTCCATACCAGTTTTTTCAACGGCAGGCTCAGCGCCGGTAAACTTGCGGTCTGGGCAGGGTGCACCAGCGTGCCGCTGCGCGGCAGATAGCGGCTGATAAAGGCGATAAGCACCGCGGCGACGGCGCCGTAAACGAGCCAGGCGGTGGCCGCGTCGACCCGGCAATAGTGCAGCAACATCGCCAGCATGCCGCTGACGAAAATGCCGGTGCCGGGACCGGCAAAGACTGCGGCGCTCAACGCCGGACGGCGTAGCCGCAACAGTTGATCGTTGGTCCAGGCCGCCACCAGTACCATCGCCTAGCCGCTGGACCAGCCGATGAAAAACCGCAGCGCGGCATGGGTCCAGGGCTGATGCAGCAGCGCGGACAACAAGGTCAGCGCCACCGCGCCCCAAACCCCGAGCCACAGCCGTTTTTCCAGACCGCGGCGGGCGCGCATCGCGTCATAGGCCCCCAGTAAGTAACCCAGATAATTGAATGCCGCCACCAGCGCCGCGCTGGTCAGGGTGAGCTGTCCGTCCGCTATCATCAGCGGCACTTGCGGCGTGAAAGCAAAACGCCCTATCCCCATGGCCACCAGCAACGCCAGAAACCCGCTTAATGCCACCTTATGGCCATATTGACTCCACGACAACTCATTGTAGTTGCCAAAAGAATGCCCTATCGCTAGAATCACGAAAAATGAATAATTAAGACCAAGTTGATGATAAAGTGAGAATGTATGGATCTAACCCAACTTAAAATGTTTTGCTGTGTGGCTGAAATCGGCTCTCTGGCCCGTGCCGCCGAGCAGCTTCATCGGGTGCCGTCCAACCTGACCACCCGGCTGCGTCAGTTAGAGCTCGAACTGGGCACCTATCTGTTTATCCGAGAAAAACAACGGCTGCGGCTGTCGCCCATGGGACACAATTTCCTGTGCTATGCCACCCGTATTCTGGCGCTGAGCGAGGAGGCCCTCGCGATGAGCCGGGCGGGCGAACCGGGCGGGCGTTTCCCGCTGGGGTCGATGGAAAGCACCGCCGCCACCCGTCTGCCGGGTCTGCTGGCCGCCTACCATCAACATTTTCCCCAGGTGTCCTTATCGCTTATCACCGGCACCTCCGGCGAGATTATCAACGGCGTTCGCGCCGGCACGCTGGCGGCAGCGCTAGTGGACGGGCCGGTGGAGTATGACGATATTCACGGCTGCGCCAGCTTCCGCGAAACGCTGGGGTTAATCTCAAGCCCGGATCAGGCGGCTATCACGTCAGCCAGGGATATTGCCGGCCAGACGGTGTTTGCCTTTCGCCACAGCTGTTCGTACCGGCAAAAATTGGAAAGCTGGTTTTACGCCGATGGCGTCAATCCCGGTACGGTAATGGAAATTCAATCCTATCATGCCATGCAGGCCTGCGTGGCCAGCGGCGCCGGCGTCGCGCTGCTGCCCTTGTCGGTGCTGGCGCAGTTGCCCGGCCGTGAGCGGGTCAAAGTGCATTCGCTGCCGCATCATATCGCCAACGCCGCGGCCTGGCTCATTTGGCGGCGCGATGCGTTCGGGCCCAACGTCGAAGCCTTGAAACAGCTTATCATCGATACCCACGATGCCACCACCGACGACGATGCCGTTGCGCCGTCGCCATCTTCTCCCGTGTCGCCGCCGGTCCCCGGCCGCGGTGCGGATATTCACGAGGGAGCGTGCGTCGCCGACGCGCCCGCATTTCACTCTGCTTTAGGAGCTTCACCATGCAAATGATTAAAACCCGCGCCGCCGTCGCCTGGGGACCGAACCAGCCGTTGTCGGTTACCGAGGTTGACCTGATGCCGCCGCAAAAAGGCGAAGTGCTGGTCCGCATCGTCGCCAGCGGCGTTTGCCACACCGATGCCTACACCCTGTCAGACTAAAGATCCGGAGGGGGTGTTCCCGGCTATTCTGGGTCATGAAGGCGGTGGCGTGGTAGAGGCGCTGGGCGAAGGGGTCACCAGCGTGGCGGTGGGCGATCACGTCATCCCGTTGTATACGCCGGAGTGCGGCGAGTGCAAATTTTGCCGCTCCGGCAAAACCAATTTATGTCAGGCTATCCGCGCCACCCAGGGTAAGGGACTGATGCCGGACGGCACCACCCCGCTTCTTCAAGGACGGCAAACCCATTTTCCATTACATGGGGACCTCGACCTTCGCGGAATACACCGTGGTTCCGGAAATTTCGCTGGCGAAAATCAATAAGGCCGCGCCGCTGGAAGAAGTCTGCCTGCTGGGCTGCGGCGTGACCACCGGCATGGGCGCGGTTATCAATACCGCCAAAGTCCAGCCCGGGAATTCGGTCGCTGTCTTTGGCCTTGGTGGCATCGGCCTGTCGGCCATTATCGGCGCCCAAATGGCCGGCTCAGGCAAGATTATCGGCATTGATATCAACACCAGCAAATTCGAGCTGGCCCGCAAGCTTGGCGCCACCGACCTGATTAATCCGCGGGATTACGATCGCCCTATTCAGGACGTGATCGTTGAGCTGACCGATGGCGGCGTCGATTTTTCCTTTGAATGTATCGGCAACGTCAATGTCATGAGTTCGGCGCTGGAATGTTGCCATAAAGGCTGGGGCGAATCGGTCATTATCGGGGTCGCCGGCGCCGGCGAAGAAATCGCCACCCGGCCGTTCCAGCTGGTCACCGGCCGCGTGTGGCGTGGTTCCGCCTTCGGTGGCGTAAAAGGCCGCTCGCAGTTGCCCGGCATCGTTGAACGTTATTTGAACGGCGAATTTCAGCTCAACGATTTTATTACCCACACGATGGGACTTGAGGCGATAAATAAGGCGTTCAGCCTGATGCGCGCGGCCGCCGGAGGCGCGTTGCGCCACGATGACCGATTCCAGCACCTGCAAATGGACACCGGCGGGCAGGCTCTGCGGTAGATACACCACCTTTTCCGCGCGCCGGGTAAACGGCAATTGCATTAAATCTTCCCCCGCCAGCCAAAGCTCCCCGCGGGCCGGATTCAGACCGGCCAGCGATCGCAGCAGCGTGGATTTGCCGCAGCCGTTAGGGCCCAGCAGCACGCTGATCTGACCACGGGGCAGACAGGGTACCTCGAGCTGGTCAATTACCCGACGTTTCGGATAACCGGCGCTAAAGCCGGCGATACGCAGTCCCGCGGTCATAGGTTCCCCCGGTGGCGCAAGATAATGCTCAGGAAAAACGGCACCCCGACCAGCGAGGTCACAATGCCGACGGGGATAAGCGTGCCCGGAACGATATTTTTGGAGGCCACCGACGCCATCGACAAGACCAGCGCGCTGGCGGGTAGGTAAAAGCGGTGATCTTCGCCGACAATCAGCCGCGCGATATGGGGCGCCACCAGACCGATAAACCCGATAGGTCCGACGAAGGCGACCGCCAGCGCCGACAGAATACTGATACGCAGCAACGTGCCCAGGCGTAACCGCTTGACGTCGATACCGAAGCTTATCGCCCGGTCCTCGCCCAGCCGCAGAGCGGTGAGCTTCCAGGCGCTGCACATCGACCAGGGCAAGATGAGCGCAAACGCCGCACTCATTATGGTCAATTTCGGCCAGGAGGCGCGCGCCAGGCTGCCCATGGTCCAAAACACCAGGCCCTGTAGCGTATCTTCAGTGGCGATGAACTGCATCATCGACACCAGCGCATTGAAGGTAAACACCAGCGCAATCCCGAACAACACCACACCGGACGTCGCTACGCGGGTCCAGCGCGTCACTGCATCCAGCAACAGCGCCGCCAGCAGCGCGAAAATAAACGCGTTAATGGCGATAAACCAGGTTTCGGGCAGGCCGGGCACGCCAATTCCCAAGATAATCGCCAGCGCGGCGCCGAACGCCGCCGCCGATGATACGCCCAGCGTGAAAGGGCTGGCGAGAGGGTTATTCAAAATAGTCTGCATTTCCGCGCCGGCCAGCCCCAGCGACAAACCTACCGCGACCGCCATCAAGGCGTACGGCAGGCGAATATCCCAGACAATCACCCGCGTCCCCGCATCGGCAAGCTGGGGATGGAACAGCGTGTGCAACAACGCCTTCAGTCCCAGCCCCGACGGGCCGAGTGTGAAGTCCACCAACACGCAGGCGCCGGCGCAATAGACGCTGATACTGCCCTGCCGCGGCGGTTCGGGAGACGTCAGGCGTCGGTTCGGAGGTTATACACATCGTGGTACCTGAAAGGCTGGCTCGCAAACGACTTTGCCGGCCAAGGCCTGCTTGGGAGTGACGTCTGGGAAATACAGACGCACGCCGGCATGGCGGGCACCCGCGCCGACTTGGCGACCGTGAAACGCGCCTGGCGGGCGGGCCGGCAAAAATGAAGCGCTAACCATAGATCAAATGATAAAGCTTATCAATCTTATTAGGCCTTTACATAACACGCATTGTTACACGACGCAGCTCACCTGCGCCCGCCACCGCCGCGATGCGGTGATAAGAGATTAGTGATGACCTGCGTTATCGGGGAACGTCATGTCTTCATAACGGACCCACCGGCTGCCGCGACGCCAGCGGTAGCCCCACCAGATAAGCAGGAACAGCGGAATACCGATATAGGTGGCGATGACGCCATTCCAATCAATCGTCTGCGCCAAAAAGGCCTGATAATTCTGGCCCAACGTAATAAGCAGGCACAAGATGAACGCCAGCACCAGTCCCAGCGGGAAAAACCCGGCCCGATAAGGCAGGGCGGCAAGATTGCGCCCCTGCTTCACATAGCCGCGTCGGAATCGGTAGTGACTGACCGCGATGCCCAGCCAGGCGATGAACCCGGTCATGCCTGAGGTGTTCAACAGCCACAGATAAACCTTTTGGTTGGAGTACAGGGAGGAAAGAAAACACAGCGCCGCCACCAGCGTCGTCATGGCCAGCGCATAGCGCGGGACGCCTCCTTGCGACAGGCGGGCGAAAATCTTCGGCGCTTTGCCCTCCACCGCCAGGGTATACAGCATACGCGTCGAGGCATACATGCCGGAATTACCCGCTGACAGGACCGCCGTGAGTATGACGCTATTCATGACCGCCGCGGCCGACAACAGCCCGGAATTGCGAAAGACCAGCGTAAACGGGCTGACGGCGATATCTTTCACCTCATTACGCAGCAAGTCGGGGCTGGTATAGGGAATAATCAGGCTGATAATCAGAATGGCCAGCACATAAAACAGCAAAATGCGCCAGAACACCTGCCGCACCGCCCGCGGTATATTTTTGGCCGGATCCGCCGACTCGCCGGCGGCGATACCGATAAGCTCAGTCCCCTGAAAAGAAAAGCCGACAATCATGGCGACGCCTATCATGGAGGCGAAATCGCCGGCGAAAGGCGCGTCGCCCACCGTCCAATTGTGCCAACCGGCGTGCTCGCCGCCGCGCAGGATGCCGACAATCATCAACACTCCCACCCCGATAAACACCACCACAGTGACAACTTTGATGAGCGAAAACCAGTATTCCGCTTCACCAAAACCTTTCACCGAAATGACGTTGAGCAGGAACATGATGCCCAGAAACAGCGCGCTCCAGATCCAGCCCGGGGTGTCCGGGAACCAATAGCTCATCACCAGCTGCGACGCCACCAGATCCACCGCGATGGTGACAGCCCAGTTGTACCAATAATTCCAGCCGAGGGCGAAGCCGAAGCCCTCTTCGACATAACGTGAGCCGTAGGTGGAGAATGAGCCGGAAACCGGCATATAGGCCGCCAATTCGCCGAGGCTGGTCATCAGGAAATATACCATCAGGCCAATTAGCATATACGACAGCAGCGCCCCTCCCGGCCCCGCCTGTGAGATCGACGCGCCGGAGGCAACGAAGAGGCCGGTACCAATGGAGCCGCCGATGGCGATCATAGTCAAATGGCGCGCTTTCAATTCGCGGCGCAGGCCGCTCGTCGGCGGGGGAGAAGTTGTTTTGTGACACATGGCGTTTGACGGGTCTCTGCAAAAATCGAGGCGGGATTGTAGCAAATCGTTCCCGTCGCGCACGCTCAAGTAGTCAGATTATAAGACAGCTTCATAATTCATGGTAAATTATAAGCGTAACATGACAAAACTGCCGATTTTAACACCGCCGCGCCTCGTCGTTGCAGCCGTTTATCGTTGCAGACCTCAGCCCCGCCAGGCGTTCTTGCGGCGGTCGGGGGCGTGGCTGCGACGCTTAGCGGGGGTCTTCGCCGGCGTGGTTCTGGCAAAAATCGATAAACCGCTGCAGGGCATGGGAGAGGTGCTTTTGCCGGTGATGCACTACATAGAGCGTACGGTAAAGCGGCGGCAGCGGCGGCGCCAGAGTCACCAGCGTACCCAGCGCCAGCGCCTCCGCCACCACCCGGCGCGACAGACAGCTGATGCCTAATCCGTGGCGTACCGCGTGTTTGATGGCTTCGGAATTGCCGAGCTCCATTTCCAAATGAAAGTGCGGCAAGCGCGAGAGCAGCAGGTGGTCAACGATATCGCGGGTGCCCGAGCCGCGCTCACGCAGTATCCAGGGCGCGTCCGCCAGCGCGGGCAACTCCAGCCTGCGCCCCGCCAGCGGATGGTCGGGTGCGGCAAATATCACCAATTCGTCATTGAGCCAGGCGCGGGTCACCAGATCCGGATGATGGCCCGCCCCTTCAATCAGCCCCAGATCGACGCGGAAATCCGCCACGGCGTTGATGACCTCCTGACTGTTGCCCACTTGCAGCCACAGCGGGGTACCAGGCACCGCGCGCCGATAGCCCGCAATCAGCTCCGGCAAAATATAATTACCGATGGTACTGCTGGCGAACAGCCGCAAGGCGCCATTCCCCTGCGAGAACAGCGTGCCTATCTCCCCCGCCTGTTCAAGCAGCGCGACGGCGCGCGGATAGAGCAAGCGCCCATGTTCATTAAGCACCAGACGTTTGCCCACGCGGTCAAACAATTTTACTTTTAACTGCTGTTCCAGGTCGGTCAGCGCCGCGCTGACCGCCGACTGCGACAACGATAACACCTGGGAGGCCTGGGTGGTCGAACCGCTTTTCAGCACTTCGGCAAAGACTTCCAGCTGGCGCAGGGTAATGGCCATAGCTTCAGTAATCCAACATTTCAACGAGATAACCAACTATAATCATTTCTTTTCTCCTCTTCATCACTTTAACCGGGAGCCTAGCCAGGATGAGCGAAAACAAGTTTATCGGCGCGCACGTCAGCGCTGCGGGAGGCGTGGACCAGGCGGTTGCGCGCGCCCACGATCTTAAGGCAACAGCGTTTGCGCTCTTCACCAAGAACCAGCGGCAGTGGAAAGCTGCGGCTCTGACCACCGAAACCATTGATAATTTCCGCACCGCCTGTGAGCGCTACGGTTATTCTTCCCGCCAGATCCTTCCCCATGACAGCTATCTAATCAATATTGGCCACCCCACCCACGAGGGCATCGAGAAATCGCGCGCGGCGTTTATCGATGAGATGCAGCGCTGTGAGCAACTGGGCCTGAGCCTGCTCAACTTCCATCCCGGCAGCCATTTACAGCAGATTGAGGAGGACGACTGCCTGGCGCGTATCGCCGATTCAATCAATCTGGCGCTGGAGAAAACCCGGGGCGTCACCGCCGTCATCGAAAACACCGCTGGCCAGGGCAGTAACCTCGGCTTTCGCTTTGAACAGCTTGCGGCAATTATCGATCGGGTCGAGGATAAAAACCGTGTCGGCGTCTGCATTGATACCTGCCACGCCTTTGCTGCCGGTTATGACTTACGCACCGAATCGGCCTGCGCCGACACCTTCCAGCAGTTCGCCGATATCGTCGGTTTTTCCTATTTGCGCGGAATACATCTTAACGACGCCAAAACCGACTGCGGTAGCCGGGTCGATCGGCACCACAGTCTCGCCGAAGGCAAGATAGGTAAAACCGCCTTTGCCTGGATCATGGCCGATAAACGCTTCGACGGCATTCCGATGATTCTGGAAACGATCAATCCAGACATCTGGCCGCAGGAAATCGCCTGGCTGCAGGCGCTGGCCGCCGGCAAGAAAACCGCGGCGACGCCGGCGGCAAGCTGAGCGCCAAACAAAATCGCCGGGAGAAAATAAACGGCTTGCTGGCTTGCCAGAACATCATGCCGCTGGCGCTACACCCAGACAACCCCTGCCGGCGGGCTAACGCCCCCATGCCTTCGCCCTGTGGTTGACCGGGCATTTGCGGCGTTGGGTTTCCCGCCGGCAATGCGGGGCCGAGCACATTAGGCCAGCGCTTTTACTCTCTCTTCGTCTGGACGCTTCAGCAAACTGTACAGCACGCCCAGCAACAGGGTGCCGGCGGCTATCGCGGTGATATAGCCGGACACCGGCGAGATGGCGCCGGGGATAAGCAGCACAAACAGACCGCCATGCGGCGCCATCAGCGTTGCGCCAAACAGCATTGACAGGGCGCCGGTGAGCGCGCCCACCAGCATGCTAAACGGGATCACGCGCATCGGATCGCGGGCGGCGAAAGGAATCGCCCCTTCCGAAATGAAGCACAGGCCGAGCACAAACGCGGCTTTGCCGGCTTCGCGCTGGGTGTCATCGAACTTGCGGCGTCCGATAAGCGTGGCCACCGCGATGCCCAACGGCGGCACCATCCCCGCGGCCATAATCGCCGCCATCGGGCCATAGGTCTTCGTGCTGAGCAGCGCGACGCCGAAAGCGTAGGCGGCTTTATTAATGGGGCCGCCCATATCGCTGCACATCATCGTGCCGAGGATAGCCCCCAGCAGTACGGCATTAGCGGTTCCCATAACTTGCAGCCAATGCGTCAGGGCGGTCAGGATTTTGGCCACCGGCGTCCCCACCACATAGATCATTACCAGACCGGCTATCAAGGTCGCGATAAGCGGAATGATCAGTATCGGTTTCAGCGCCGCCATGCTTTGCGGCAAGGGCAGTTTATTGCTGATGAGCTTCGCCACATAGCCCGCCAAGACAGGTACCATGAGCGCCAGGGCGGATTTGCTGCCGATTTCCATCAACGCCGCGGCCAGAGTGCCCGGCTGTTCGGCGGCATGAATGCCGAAAATGAAGGACAGAGCGATACAGAGCCCCCCGCCACCACCATCGGCAGCATATAGGAGACGCCGGTCAGCAGATGGCGATAAGCGCCCGGCGAGGCCTTTTTCCCTTCAGCGACCGCGCCCTGTCCCGCCGGCTGGAAGACTTTGGCTTCCGCCACGGCGTTATCGAGCGTCTGCGCGGTTTTTTTCAGCGCCAGCCCGGTGCTGGTCCGGTACATGGGTTTACCGGCGAATTTGCTGAGATCCACTTCTATATCCGCCGCCACGATCACCAGGTCCGCCTCACGCACCTCCTCGGGAGTGATAGCGTTACCGGCGCCTACCGATCCACGGGTTTCCACCTTGACCCACCAGCCACGTTTTTTCGCCTCGGCCTCGATGGCCTCGGCCGCTAAAGGTGTGGGCGACGCCGGTGGGGCACGCCGTCACCGCGCCGGCGCCAGACGGTGCGGCAGCGGCGGCCTGATACGGTGCGGCCTGCGCACGGGCGCGCAGCAAAAAGGCGTCCGGATCGACGGCGGCCTCTTCCGCCGTTCCCTGGAAAGCGGTCTTACCGTTTAGCGAGGCATCGCCGGCCCCCTGTCCCACCAACAGCCATAGTTCTGCATCCGCGTTGTCATTGACCAGTTGCAGATCGCTTTTCTTTGCCGCATCAGTCAACAAGGTCCGCAGCAGATGGCTGCGGGCCTGGCCTAATGCACTGTCCAGAATCAGACGTGTTTTCATCCTTACTCCCGCTTAATTAAATGGTTTCAAATCGACCCGGGCCATCATGGCCGCCAATTGTGGGCGATCGGTCACGCCCACATTGCTTTGGCTGACCGCCAGCGCCGCCACGGCCGTCGCCAGCCGGAGAGTATGTTCGCTTGATTCGCGCATCAAGAGGCCATAAATCAAGCCCCCCACCATCGAATCGCCCGCGCCGACGGTGCTCACCACTTCGCAGGCCGGCGGTTTGGCAAGCCAGGCGCCGGAGGCGTTGACCCACAACGCGCCTTCGGCGCCGAGCGAGATAACGACATGGGCAATCCCCTGCTCGCGCAGGGCATGGGCGTCCTCGACGACGTCGCCGAGCGCCGGCAACGGACGGCCGGCCCAGATCTCCAATTCACGGCGGTTGGGTTTCACCAGCCAGGGGGAGGCTTTCAGCCCGGCCACCAGCGCTTCGCGGCTGCTGTCGAAAATAATGCAGGGGCAATGACTGCGCAGCTTCACCATCCATTCAGTGAAAGCCGCCGGCGCCACGCCAGCCGGCAGGCTGCCGCTGACTGCCACCATATCGAACTGGCCAAGCCAGGTGAGCGAGTCGTTGACGAAACGGTCCCAATCCTGCGGCGTCACCGTAAAACCCGAAAAATTAAAGTCAGTGACGTCACCGTCTTTTTCGGTCAACTTGACATTGATACGCGTCCGGCCCTGCACCACCTGGAAACGATTGGCAATGCCCAGATCGCTAAACAGCAGTTGGAAGCCGTCCTGATTTTCTTTCCCTAAAAAACCGCCAACGGTCACGTCGATGCCCAGATCTTTTAGAACCTTGGCAACGTTAATGCCTTTGCCCGCTACGTGCAGCCCGGTGGTTTGCACCAAATTGACTTCGCCGCGCTCGATTTCCGGGCAAAAGCCCACCAAATCGTAAGCCGGATTTAGCGTAATCGTTGCTACGCGTCTGCTCATGCCTCTCCCTCCCCGAGACCCGAGGCAATGGCCTCGCCGATTGCCTGCAGCGCCTGTTCGGCATCATTGTCTTCAGCGGTAAAGCGTAATTTGTGACCTTTTTTGACGCCGAGCGCCACCACTTTCATCAGGCTGCGCCCGTTAGCGGGTTTACCGCTGCCGTCAAGGTTGGTGACGGTGATGGCGCTGTCAAATTGTTTGATCACACTGACCAGCGCCGTGCCCGGCCGGGCATGCAGCCCGTGCTCGTTGCGCACCACGAATTCGGCGGTAAGCTGATTCGCCTGTTCCGCCACTTCACTGGTCAGCAGCGTCGGCGCATCGGCGTCGGCCAGCGGGCCCCTGGCGCAGTAGCGCGGCAAGACAGTCCAGCACCGGCAGCGGCTGATCGTCCGCCATCGCCACCGTCATCAGCAGCATGACCGGCACGCCATCCTGGTCGAAGGGCGTAGCCGGGCGACTGATGGCGACGGCGCTTATCATGTTGCCCTGCGTACTGTCGTCAAGCCACACGCCCTGCCCCAGATGAAGCGGCGGGCTGGCGATAACGTCGCTAACGAAACCGGTGTCCACGGCGCCGAGGCGCTGTAGCAAACCGGCCTTAAGCGCTTTCAGCGTCATCAGATCGCCGGCCGCAATGTCCAATATCATCGTCGAGCTGTCAAACAAAAACGCCGCGGGCTGCTACTCGCCCATCAATACGCTGCGCAATTCCTCGGCCGAGTCGGTTTTCGCCAGGCGCGCCGCCAGGGCTTCATCGCTCAGCACATGGGTCAGTTGCCGCAGCAGGGCAAGATGCTCGTCGGATCGTGCGGCGATACCAATGACGACATAGGCCGTTTGGCCCTCGCCCCAGTCGATGCCCTGCGGGTATTGAAAAACCTGCACCCCGGTATTTTGCACCAGATGGCGGGTCGCCGTAGTCCCGTGCGGGATGGCGATGCCGTTGCCCAAAAAGGTAGACGTTTGAGTTTCCCGCTCCATCATCCCCGCCAGATAACCGTCGCTGACGCAGCCCGCCTGCGTCAGCGCATCCGCTGCCTGACGAATGGCTTGCGCTTTATTCTCGGCCTGGGCGCCGGGATGGATGTCATGTAATGACAGCTCGAACATAGTTCTCCTCACCTGCTGAATGCTGAAGATGAATCGTTTCATCTAATTGAGTTAAAAAACGCGTGACTTCAGGGTTAACGCTCGAGAAGCCACGCCGAAACGTTTCAGGGCAGTGTGAAACCAGATCGCTCTGAATGCAAGGGATGGCTTATATTTCATCATGAATCTTTGATGGCCCGCACATTTTGCCCGCCGATGGCCCCGTTAGAGCGGTGCGAGCTGAAGCAGCGCTGAAGCCCGGGCGCGGCCCTTCGCCCGCTATTTTTCTCACGCGACCTCTCCCGCCGCCGCGATGAGCCTAGCGGGCGGTTTGCGCGGCAGGTCTTTTTTTCCATTAGGCTATTTTGTTTTTCTCCTATCGGCGTATGATGCGCTCGTGCCCGCCCTTTACCCCGAACGATATTCATGATACTTACCCCTGCCGCCCTGGTGCGGCGCCTGCCGGATATGACCTCTACGGCCTTTCTGGCGATAGCTTTTCTGACCGGTATTGCCGGTGCGCTCCAGTTGCCCACGCTTAGCGTGTTTTTATCGCAGGAAGTCCAGGCCCGGCCGTTTATGGTGGGTCTGTTTTATACCGGCAGCGCCATTATCGGTATTTTCGTCAGCCAGTTTCTGGCCGCCCGCTCCGACAAGCAGGGCGAGCGCAAGCTTCTGATTTTAAAATGCTGTCCGCTGGGCGCGTTGGGCTGCGTGCTGTTCGCCTACGATCGCAACTATTATCTGCTGCTGGGTCTGGGCGTACTGCTCACCAGTTTTGGCTCAACCGCCAACCCGCAACTGTTCGCCCTGGCGCGCGAACATGCCGATCATACCGGCCGTGAAGCGGTCATGTTCAGTTCGATGCTGCGCGCGCAGGTTTCGTTGGCGTGGGTCATCGGTCCTCCGTTGGCGTTCGCGCTGGCGCTGGGATTCGGCTTCAAGATGATGTATTTGATGGCCGGCGTGACGTTCTTGCTCTGCGGTGCTTTGGTCTGGCTGATGTTGCCCTCTATGCGCAAATCCCGGCGTCAGGCCCGGTCGGTGCTGGAAGCGCCGCACCGCAACCGGCACGATACGCTGTTGTTGTTTGCCGCTTGTACCCTGATGTGGACCTGCAATTGCATGTACCTCATTAATATGCCGCTGTATATCCTGCACGAATTGCATCTGCCGGAGAAAACCGCCGGGGTGATGATGGGTACCGCCGCCGGTCTGGAAATCCCCACTATGCTGCTGGCCGGCCGGTTAAGTAAGCGCTGGGGGAAACGGCGGCTGATGCGCCTGGCGGTGGCCGCCGGGGCGCTGTTTTACCTCGGCATGCTGCTGATGCACGATCCTACGGCGCTGTTGATGCTGCAGTGGCTGAACGCCGTATTCATCGGGACTTTAGCCGGCATCGGCATGATCTATTTTCAGGATTTGATGCCCGGTCAGGCCGGGGCCGCCACGACCTTATTCACCAATAGCGGCCGGGTGGGCTGGATTATCGCCGGCTCGCTGGTCGGGCTGGTGTCGGCAATCGGGCAATTCCACGGCGTATTTTCCCTGTCGCTGCTCATGATTGCCGGCGCCGGATATTGCATGTGGCGCATTCGTGATGTAGATTCGCCGCAGCCCCGCGACACACTGTACCCCCCTCTTCCCGACGCCGACGGCATGTAGCGATGCAAAATATTCTGGACTAATTTGCAGTCAGTTCTGGACTCCCTTAAACCCTAAAAAATGGCTATTTTGGACAGTCCAG
>QVOB01006219.1:0-10021 GCA_014839585.1 Pseudomyrmex concolor
CGGCTGTTTTCCACGAGTCTGTTCATGTCGAAAATACAGAAAAAAGAAACGAAAACAGTACGCTCGCTTAAATATAACGTTTAACCGGCGATCGAAGTTTCGAGAATATTCTCGCCAATAATTATGACTTTCCTGAACAGAATTAAATATATAATTTTTATTTGCAATACAAGATATCACAGTGTCGCGTTGTAACATGTTATGTTAAACATTCGTTTTGTCATTGTCAGGCAACATGCCGATTTCAAGATAGATTCACGAGAATGTCCGAAAACATACATCGCTGTCGAAAATTCCGACCCGAATCGTAAGTTGTTTTGCGATAGATCTCAGAATAAAAAGTCGGGCCTGTTTTCCGGCGCTCGTCGGAAAACATATCGTCCGTCTTTCTTTCACTTGCTTTGCTGTCGTCGTTAGTCTCTGTCGTTCCTGCTGACCAGACCACTACTACTACTACTTGCTTCGTTCATTCGTTGTCGAAGCTACTTTTCTCTTCTCGGCAGAACGGCGAATCGGGTCCGGCGTCCATTTCTTGCTGCGGGGGTAGTCAGAGAGTACGAAATTTTCCAAGACAGTGCGCTTGTCCGCGAGAGAGACAGAATAACGCGGCTGGGAGAGACAAGGCAGATCAAAGAGAGAAGAGAGGGTGGCGGAAGTGAAATGACGCGAGTTGAAGTAGGAGAAGGCGAAAGCGGTGGTCCGGAATCGCGAGCAAGAGAGAGAGAGAGAGAGAAAGAGAGAGAGAGGGAGAGAGAGATGGGATGAATGAGATAACTGAGATATAGTGGATTGAGAAAGAAACAGGAAGTATGCTACTATCGGTTTGTCGCAGAGCAAGAAGCGAAAGAGAAAATAAGAAAAAAAGGAAGGACTATCTACTTCGAAGAAAGGAAACATTAGTGCGAAATGCAAAAGAGAGGGACGCGTGGAAACACAAAGAAAAGGGCTAGTCATATCGAAGCAACGAGGACAATCATAGGACTGTGAGTGTATGTAACAAAAGGAGACACAGAATATAAGGGAGAAACTACGCGGAAAGCTTCCCGAATCGGATGAACGAAGAACGCATCGTCCCGACGAGTGCGAGGAAGACAAAAAGCCGCGAGAAGTTAGGAGGATGAATTCGCAGCTGAACGCGAGAAAGGAGAAGAAAGAGAGAAGGATAAAGGAACAGAGTGAGAGAAAGGGATGAAAAGTGAAGGAGAGAGAGCCTCGTAGACAAAAGAGGATGCGCTACCTCGCGAACGATGAGGGGGAGGAAAAAGCTCGTGGTGGGGGAGCCAGCTGCCACCGCACAGCTACACCCTCGGCGACGATCAAGGCGGACCCTCAGTCGTCCGCGCACCCTCGAACGGCGGGGCTGATCGAGCTTCGGTGGTGAATAATATTCTCGTTTCTGTCACCGGTCTGCAGCATCAGCAGCTGCTGCTGTTGGTCTAAGGCACGTCACACTTCGTCCGCTGACTCCCGACTTACGACAACGTTTCCCGCCGACGTCACGGGCTGTTTGCAGACATTCGACCCTTGGCGATCGACAAAAGGTGAGCGAGCGTCCAGCTGGAAAGCCGAAAAGAGATCAATCGAGACGTCTGTTCTCACGAGACTTTACTCGTTCGCGTTTAATGATCAAGCGAGTGCTCGATTTTTGTACGGTTGATTGAAAGTCCATTAGATCGGTCAACAGCGACATTAAACGTATTAGCGGTTTGTTTAGCTCATCCAAAGAAAAGCCACGCGTTCAGAACGAAGATAATATATTTACGCGTTGGAGTATTATAATTTTGCTGACTTGGGAGTAAATTTTCTTGTGCAAAGGCGTCGAGAGTTGGTAATCTGAGAAAGTGTACTTTGCGTTCATGTAAATATGCACACTACGCAAGAAAATGATTTTTCGGGACAATATGAGGAATTATTTTAAGCGTCATTATTTTCTCCCGTACATGTGGAGACTGTTATTATATCTATAGACACACAAGAGATATTCTCGAGAGAGATCACGTTAAATTTGGAAGCCTCGTGCTCCGAAGCTCATGAATGTCACGAGCTAATCGATGCCAAAGTTCAACAACGAAACATAGGCATTTATGACGAAATGAATTTCATTCCCGCCGTCATTGAGGGAAATCAAGTATCAAATTAAGCAGAAACCTGTGAGGCGCTTCGTTATTTGCTCGTTAAATTTGGCACTTAGAAGTCTTGCCCGATAGATTACCAAGCGCCAACACGATTGTCGAAATATCGGATCGGACGGTCGCTGAGATTGGCGTCATATAATTTTTGTCGAAACGCGAGCGAGACAGTTAATCGAGTTTATTAAGAACCGTCGCCGGTTGGATATCGATTCGACTAATTAGCATGGGCAGCGCGTTTCATTCGGTTCTTGAGATGCGTACGTTTCTACTTGTTAGTGCGCTATTTATCATCAACCGTACACAATAGATGTACACGTGTATATAAAATATTTATTAAGTTAATTTATATTTTACTGCTTGTAATAATTATATACAATATATATATACATATATATACTCCAATTTAATTCTCTCGTACTTATTTCTTCATGATAAAATAAAGTGTAATAGCATTCTGCGACTAAAAGATCTTACATAACTCACCAACTCACTCTACGTTAACTTATATAACCAAACTTATATAAGTCTTTGGAAAGACATTTCTGTGATTTCCACTGAAAAAAAACCACCAATTTTTCCTCAAAAGAAGTTCTCGTAAGCTTATTATAAAAACGATTACCGGTGACAAAAATTACTAGCCGTTAAAAAGTTAATAGCGTTTGCGGTGAAGCTCGGGGGAGCATAAAACGTCGTCGATAAAATATCACTCTCTGAAAATGAAGTTGCGACAAACGCGGGGGAGAGTGCGCGTTTTTAAGCGGAGGCGGTGTCTAACACGTTCGAGGAGCTCGCACGAGGGATATCCCGAATGTGTTTGCATTGCTCGCGGTAGCAGAAAGCGAGGTTAAAGAGGCGGCGCTTTTTTCTTCTTCCTCCCACGATTTCCTTCGCTGTACCCGTTCGTGATGTAATCGATATCCGATCGTCGAGACGTAACTCACCCTTGTCCGATTGTTCGCAAATGAGAGAGCCGTGTTACCTTTAATTTCAAATTTGTAAGGGCGTTTGTGAAAACGCCTATTATAAAGGTACTTAAAGAAAACAGAGTTTCCAATAATTCGATGAATTATTTACAGACTTACTTCACAATTTTCTACGATTGGGTTACTATGAGGTGTGTGTGTTCAACTAGTTTTATTAATTTGTTAATTTGTTAATTTCTCATATAAAATAGAATTTTCTAAAATATTTCTTAAAGTTCTTTTTTTTTTTGAGAGAACAGAGTTAGCGGGTCATGAATTGACAAAATGTTGCAATGACGCTCGCAGTCGAGCGTCACTTCCGTTAACGCTAGCTCGATGCTGCGTTTTTAATCGATACTGTTGTATCGCTACTGCATCGCTGGAGTCATTCCAAAGGGACATCGGTCTCTGAACACACGGGAGGAGTCTCCATTACGTAAAATGGATAAAACGGGAATAATGGGGGCACGCGAACGCGTCGCAAATAATTTACTGCGCGCTTGTTTATCTGTTGCTACTGTAAATTAGATGCGCGTTCGTCGGGAATAGTACAAGGCCTGGTTGTTAACGTATCATCATAACGAGATCTCGTGTTTTGCAGAATAAAGCTGTTTTTTTTTCGTCATTTAAATTTCTGACGTTTTCCACACAGGTAAAATTTGTATAAATTGCGTTTCAATTTGGGTCAATTAGTTATCGAATATTATAGTCAATTAGTTTTTGAAATGTATAATCCTTTTTTGAATTAACATATATTAATAAGAAACAAAGACGTAGGTATATTTTTAAGGATTCAAGTGAGTAATGAAAGTTCTAGTTTTCAACAATAGTAATTAAAATCGAGTTTTTGCAAGACCATGTGTCAAATTTGCATTGTTGAAGTGCTTCTACTGTAAAATATAGCTATTAAACAGAAAATTAAAATTTTGTTCTTCAAGTTTGAATAAAAGTGACGGAAATTGAGATAAAGATTTCTCAATCAGCACATTCCGTAGCTTTTAATTCTAGTCAATTACTACAATAGTGCGATTGCGACATTACGCCTTGTTTCCACATTTAAAAAGAATTCGTCTCGCTCTACGGGCCTTACATTTCCCTCAATGACGAAAGAATCGATGCGCGTTTCTCGCTCACGCAATCGAGCCTGTGATCTTTCTGTAAATTCCCCGTGTAACAAGAAAGAGTTAACGAGTTTTCTGCACGATACCACTATCTTGTGCTCTCGTTCTCATCGACAGATCCGCAAAATTGATGATTATCTTGATCCTTTAAATTTATTTTGACGTAACTCATTCTGTAAGTTGTAAAATGGTCTGGTTTACCAAAAGAAAGAGAGAAAGAGAGAGATGGGAAAAGGGAGCGCATGTAATTTTCTCATCCATAGTACGCATTGCAAAAGCGAAGTTGCGACGCGAGTTTCTCTCTCGCGAAGACAGGTCGCAACTTCCGCCGTTGCGGTTAACTGTCTTTCGTTATTACTAGTTTCTAAGGAACGACAGCTTTCCGTGCATTCAGCATAGCTCGCTTTCTGTTCCAGTTTATACGAGTTTCGCTTCGCGAAATGTCTGACGTATTATAAATCATATCTCGAGACGTCTTCGAAACGTCTTTACAAGAAACTTTTCATCATTTGGTTGTGTTAATGACTTAGGAATTAATTAATTAATTTATTGATTTTCTAGATGTGTACATACGAGGAATATGTGCGCGTGTGTGTGTAGGGTTTATTGGAAAGTTAAACTACCTGAATATTTGTAGTAATTAAGCTGTAGTAATTAAGCATTTTGTTTGAATTTGCGAATTTAATTTAATATTTGAGAAAATATCTCAAAACCGCACAGAATAAGCGGCGAATTAAAGAAATTTGCAATAAAGTATTAAATGTGAATTATTACGCGGTATATGCTCTCTCGTTCGAATTTTCCGAAACTATCGTAAAAATATTATTCATATCGAGCGAGGTAAATCGATCCACACTGCGAACACAAACGGTCGTTGCTTCGCGCGATTACAATTTGCATAAATATGCATTTACGCAGATAGTTTTTAAAATCGCATTAAGCGTGTAAACTACGTGCTTATTTGTACATCCGATGCTGAAAATATGTTGAGCGCAAGATAACATTGCGCTGTTTAATGTTGCTTGTCAATTAGATGAAAATTATATCAAAGAATTTTATGAGAAAAAGTCTTTTCTAACACAGACAAAAAAAGTGAGTGACTCGTCCGTGGACACTTACTCCAACCGCCTTTTCTCAAAAAATTTTATTAATTGTATTTTAATTACTTTGTTACTTTAAATATTTTCAATCGATAAACTCGACTGAAAGAGACCAGAAAAATCCGAAAGGTGTAGATTCGAACCCGGGATCTCCCTTGCTCGCAGCCCCTGCACTCAGGCTGCGAGATCACTGGACCGGTTCAGAGTAAATTTACTGCGAGCGGTCTTTTGTCTTCACAGATGTGTCGGATGCGCATTATTATTCTTCTAAGCCATGGCTATTTGTATCAAGTCAGAAGAAATGCTTTTCTTCATTCCTTACACCTGCGAATGCGCTCTCAAGGTTGATTGTTCTATATAACAAAATCCGCAAGTAAATCTTTCACGACGACGCCGTAGTTGTCGTAACGCAAAAATATATTTTTTTCATAACATCGTCAGTTATTTCGGAAAACAAGATTGATATCTTTTTTTTTTCTGCAGATATTTGATATAATGTGTGACGATTTATCAAGAGAATTTTATTGTATGTACGTGTTTATCGTTCCGCGCGTTTCTTTTGGCAAAAAACTTCCGATATTAATTGAGTTTGTTTGAGAATAATTAATCATCATCCTCTGCTGCAAAAATAGATGGCATATACCGGCGAAAAAATTTCGTTAAATCACTTCGGAGATCTCGCGTTTATGTCGTTCGAAATGTTCGCGAGTCGCGAAATGTTGCGAGTTGCGCACAGCTGCAACTTCCCTGGTAAACGTGCGCAGTTTGACTAATGAAGTATTCGTACGAAGCACGAATCATAGACGTGGATAACCTCGGTTTTGCTGTGGAGAACGTAATTCGAGATGTACATGTTACACGGAGATTATGGTTTCCGTGCTCCGTGCAAAATTCTCTGTACAATCCGGCATGGAAATTCGATTACCTCTTTATTTACTGAAATGATTAACGACGCAATCTAACGTACGCACAGAAACATGCACGCGTTTATAGCACTTGTATATATACATCATAAAGGAGTCGCATTAAAAAAAAAAAAAAATTAAAATGTGTCCGAATATCTATAATATAAGATGCAATATAAACGAGGTTATTATAAAACCGATTAGTAGAAAAACGCTAAATGGCTCAACTCATTATTACGATAAGTTCAAAATAAAGTTCACTCGGTGTAACTGCTAATGCGTAATTCGTTCGAGATCGGTTAGAAACTCGGCTATCGTGTGCGCAGAAATAGTTGGCGAACTATTTCCTGCCCCGACAGTTTCCATGACGTAGTTGGAACCCCGAAGGGGTTCGTATCCGGGATGCTTAAGCAGGGGCAATGACAAATGAGCGATTGATCGCTCGCGCAAGATCCGTGACACGGCTAATTCGTCTTATCGCTAATGATCGAATATGACCTCGAGTTGAGAGTTTACTCTCGCTGCGAGAGTTAAAATAAAATTTGATATCCGACGATTTTGCGCACGCATCGGCCGTTACGTAATTAATTTCGATTTTCGCAAACGTGCCACACGTTTAATGCTCACCCGATGAACGTAGTAAAACTTATTAGCATATTGTTAACGAGTTCCTACGCGGAGAATGAGAATAACAATTTTTGCAAAATCTGCATATGAATAAAGCGAGTAAAAATCGTTCACAATACGAGATAAAATATATTTCTTTTTAATATAATAATACAAAATATGTTATTTTATTCATATCTTAATGAGAGAAAATAACATATCATCTATTCCATTAGAAAATTTTAATTACAGGTATATCACAATTGCGTAAAAATGAAATATTTAAATAGCATATTTAAATTGTAAAAATAACGTAAAACGTTATACACGTTGTACAGCTTTTTTTGGCCATTTATCTCATTGAATATAAAATGCGCCTTTATCATCAGATATCTATCGTTTTAATGTCAAAAGAGTCACAGAACTTTAAAGAGAATGTGTGCAAGTGTTGATTACTTTTGTGGTAAGGGTGCGATATCATTAACGATCAAAATGTAATACGATATTTAGGGAGTAATTGTCGAAATTATGCGGGAAATGTTGTAGAGTATCGTTTTGTGACCGCTCATCAATTCGACCGCGGAGTTGCGGAGCACAAAAGCTCAAGCACTTATATAACTACCCTTATAAATTCGCTTTCGCAAAACCAGTCGTGCTAATGTTAACATCCCACATTGCTCTTTTTCATTATGGTTGATTTTATTATAAAAAACATAATTTTTTTATTCTCAAAGCCCTCACTAATCTTTGTTTTTACATATCGTTTATTAAAAACTAAAAACTAAAACCAAACTAGTAATGAGTAACAAACACCCGGAGTAGTCTTCTAGAATTATTATATTTAAAGACCACGTGACATTTTCCTTTAAAACCTGCTGATCGGAACACTGCTCTTACGAGATTATTATAATGTGTGCCACTTTGTCAATGTTTGACCGTGCGCCACATAGAAGTCAGTTCTAAATATTTATGCATCATCCGCGTGCCTCTGCATTATCCATGGGATGTTATATAACTCTCATACATAAGCACACACACATTGCGTGCACGAGCGGAAGGCTCAGAACAGACGAGACAGGAAGATAAGCCTATATTAGATAATTTTCATGTCAAACGTCTGCCGTGTATAACGTCAAAGTGTCACACGATAAACCTGTCTCCCAAAGATAGGGGTGAATATTGCGCTGTTAATAGTTGATTGAATAAAACATTTTGTTTGCGCGCGCGTCAAGCGCAAGATTGCTATATCGAGCGACCTAGAATATGGCGGTGGTGCCATTTTGTATATATTAGCATGATAAAAAGATTAAGATTTGTATGGAAGGCACAGTTCTTCATATTCATGGAGAAGTTGAGTTTTCTAAATATTTTGATTTTTTTTTTAAATCATATTTAAACTACATACACACATTCAACTTTATAATATAATCCTGGCGACATGTCCCTCCAGGACATTATTCGTTCATTTTTTATTCATTCGCTTGGAGTTATTTATTCGACGTCGCGATATATAACACAGGTTATGCTTCTCATATATTTCTCCCTCTTGCTGACGTGGCGCTTTTTCTCTCTTGTTAGATTAACAATTGTTTTTTTTTTATAAATCGTCGGCTCTGAGAAATTTTTCGCGCGTTAAACGTATGTATATATACGTTAAACGTCAATTCGTTCAAAACTGACTGTTTGTATTCGCCGATCATAGATCGTGCGATCGCGAGCGGCGTCTGCTCATGACACGCACGAAAATAGAGACGATAGTCCGCAAATTGCTTTTTCCACTTTAAATCGACAGGATGGTGGCGATGGTGGTCGACTGCGGCGATCGTTGTTATCGAGTCGCCTTTACGATTGCGATTTATTCCGCGCCACGTACGAGAGCGGTTCGGCAGAAATTCGTTACACTGAAAGGCGGTTGTGAAAGGAATGCTTTTGTTAAGCTCTAATCGCATATACGTGTGCGTATTCTTTACCTCAGTTTCACGTTAATGCTTCCATTATTCGTGTACACAGCGTGCACGGTTAGCGTTTTAACATAATCAGCGCTTATTATTCTCTTATATTGTTGTATGTATATACAAATTATAAAGTTTCCTTTTATCGCACGCGGCGTACAATGTAATTCTCTCCGCATGCACACATTCGCGCGCTTTTGACGCGAAGTTTACCGACGATATTCAATTTCTAGAGCGTTTCGCATATTTGATATTTCCCTTTATCTGTTAATTTTCACGATCGTGTTTTGTATATCGTCAATGCGACAGCGATGAAACTTTAGCGACGACCAAAGTCAAACGACAAAGCGTGAATTTTATTTCCCTCCTCGCGAGCAGAATGTCACTCTTTCGCACGCCTGCGATGTTTTCTCTCCCGTGGAAAGCGTATTTGCATAACATAAATTTACGGCTGCTTTAAAAGAGTATCGCGAGAGGAGAGGGCGGACAAACACAAGAACGGACATTCAGAAAGAGATTCAACCTGGTAAATCTTTGGATACGTTTTCTCTTCTCTCTCTCTCTCTCTCTCTTTCTCACGCTCCCGCTCTCTTCTTCTTTTTCTCAATGTTTCCGCGTTATTTTGCATTCATTTCTTACGGCGGGATTTCTTTTTTACGAGAAAAGCGCGCGTTTCCGGCAAGCGGGCACTCAAACGAGATTCGAGTGCCCTGTCATTTCCATGGCGTTGCGCTCTCAGCTTCTCGACTTTTATCTCGTGAATAATAATTAAAGCACTTGAACATTCACGCGTCCTTATTTCTCGCTTTATTGTTATTGATCGAGATGTGAAAGCGTTGTAATTTTTCTCTATCTATGTACATATCTACTTACAATTTAATTATCCATTGAAAGATTCTCTAATTCATTTAATTTTTACTGTTATCGCATCTCCAACATATGTATTTTTTTTTAACTATAATCATATGCTCAATGGTTATAATTCTTATACATAAAATAACTTTCTATCTATTCCGCTACGTTGATTATACTTGCATTCATTGCAATTTAATTCTTATCACACTCTGATGTACATTGCACTTTAGCGCGCGCGCTTCTTCATAAACTGCAAAGCGATCGGTAAATGTCGTTGCGCGGTTTGAAGGAGAGAACGTTTTCCCGTAATTTTTTAAAGTGAATAAACTTGTCGTCTGTCTCGTAAAGTTAGAATGGGATAGCAAGCGATAAAATATATATATATATA
>QVOB01006220.1:0-39817 GCA_014839585.1 Pseudomyrmex concolor
ATATATATATATATATATATATATAAGTATATTTTCGGCATAACATCCTGCAAAAACGGCTCTTATGACCTATTCATATTTCTTAGTTTCATATTTCTTAGACTTTCAGAGCCTTAATATTCTTCATTAATTATTAATGATCGTAATATTTTGTTATTGAGTATGTATTGTACTACAAATTTTTGCTTTAATTAATTGAATAAATTATACACTGTGAGCGATATGGCTAATGGATTTTATTTGACGGGATCTTTACAGTCCCGCGTTTCTCTTATTCAAGGAAAACGCGGAAGATACTACGGATGTCTCTCTGGAGCGTTATAGAGCTCGATAAACGTAAGAGTTGACGGCGGGTTACGATAGGCGATACGGGGTGTCAGATAGAGAAGAGACTTGTAAAGAACGCGAATAGGAGGTACATCGAATCGGAAACGAACGACGGACCTCCGCAGTGCGACTGTACTTCCAGGATTTATAGGCCATTCGGAAGAGAATCGGTTATCCTGTGGACACAGATGCGCCGGTGTTTGCGCACGAAGCATTTGTCACGCGTGTCCTGCGAGCGAAAAGGAACCGGCGGCGGTCGATCCCGATCCTCTTTATGCGTGCCGATGATGCCCTCTTTGCAACGAGGCCCAACCGAGTCAATATTGACTCCAGGCCAGATTGATGGACCTTCCTCGCGTGTGTGTTTAGGCCTCGCAGCACTCACTTATGTTTCCCACTCACCTATCCATATTTCTTTCTTCTGTCTTCTTTATCCGTCTTCTTTTCTCTCTTTATTTGCTAAATGTTACATTGGGAAAAATCGTGAAAATCCTCGCTAATTCCACGCAGTGCGAATGCGATTACTCCTCAAGCTCGAGATCGAGTCCAATCGATGGAGTAAATCTTCTTATCGGACGAGGATCGGCAGCTCAGTATGGCTTCAGAAACTAGTCGTACATGGAAATTGCTAAACGAATGCTATAATGAAAACGTCTACCGAGTGAATGCAAAAAAAAAAAAAGTGCGATAAAGAATCCAAACGGTGTTCATAGCATATAAAATAGAACTAATTAAAATTGTCGGTTGCAAAACGGCGAAACAAGCTTTAAATTCTTCGTGGATATACGAGTTTAACGAATCGCATAAAACTTTCCATACGTTCGAAAATATCTATGCGAGTGAAATTTTAACTAGCAGCAATTTAAAAATGTAACTATTTCCGCAGATTGCCGCTGTGCAAATTCAATTTTTTTTCCGTGACGAGAAATCAATACTCTCCCGGTTATAGCGTTTCGTTTCAAATATCCTGTATAAATTATTATCTTTTTACGATTAATTTATTCGGCTTTTTTATTTATCATTTAAGAGAAAAACTTCCCACAACGCAGAGAAAAACGGTTTTGTGCTCTTTTTCATATATCCTACATCGCAACTCGCAATTGGGGAACGATTGAAGCGGTCTGTGAAATCTCGTTTCACATAAATAAAATATCATCGATAATTTGATCGCGTCGATATGCAGCTAAATTAATTAATTCCTCCCTGCTAATCGCTTACGGTCACACTCCCGTGCCTCCGAGGGGGAGCAAAATGCGCGGCGTTATCGTCGACGTGATCGCCGTGGGGAACAACCGCGATCGTACAATTGTATCGTTCGCGGAGGTTCCCGAGGGGCCCCGTGGCGAGAGAGGTCTCTCGTTCGCGTATTTCGACAAAAGCTGAACGGCGAAACTGCGAAGTCGCCATCCGACACCGAAGTTTCGCCGTAAAGCGATTACCAGCGACGACGGCGCGTTATCGGAAGAGCACCGGTTGCGATACACACAGTAGCGTACGTACTATACCTAAGGACGTTACTCGGTTTAGCATTGTGACGAACGAGACACAACCACACTACGCACCGCCGGAGCGATACTTACTTTCGCCCGCGTCGGCGTAATCGCATTCTCGTTGACGACGCTTACGGAAGAGCGTTACTATGTTACGGCCACCGTGTTACCGGTGACTTATCGTGTGTGAGAGAATTATTACGCGTGTAACTTACCGCGCCTCAGAAGAAAGGTTCTTATCCTGACGATAAAGGGATACGCGAGGCGTGTTCAATGAACATCCGGCGTGAACGTTACAAGTAATACGATAATACTGTTGTCTTTAACTGACGTGTGTTTAGTGCTTTTCTACTTACGAAATCAATGTAGAAAATCCTTGCGATCGAGCTCTTTGTCTTATCGAGTGTGAAACTAACGATCACAATCGATTGACAATAAATTTCCCAAATGTTGCTCGCGCTTGCAATATGAACGCGAGCGAGTGAACGTATCCATATCGCGGTTGAAAGAGCGAAAAAGACAGTTGAGGGAACGAGCGGGAGGCCGAGGGCGGATCTGAGTCAGCTTTAAAAGACCGGCTCGAGTAGCGCTAAGTCAGCGCGTGAAACAGCGCTAACCGCTGGGTGCGAACTTACTACCAGCGATCGTATCTATATATATATATATATATATACATATATACGTATATAAATGCTTATATATATGTGTGTATGTACATACCGACATATAATACGACACGTCGCCAATCTGCCAACTTGCAATAATACGGCCATTCATAATTTTTATGTGATCGCCATCAATGGGAAACGTCTTTTCCCCTTTCACCGTTTCGTTCAACTCACTGCCATCACTGAATGTTTCAAACTCAGAAATGTTCCCGATTAAATTTTCTTCGTTTTAAAACAAGCGTTATCTTCTATACTCTTATTTTACATTCTTATTTTAATTTAATTTTTTTAGGAAGCATTTTCACATTTAGAATAATTACACCTCGCAATATAAAACTATTTGTCAAAGTAGCATAGTCGAGTGATAATTGCGTACGGCATAGTCAAACAATATATTTGTTCATTATTATAATATTACCTCGAGCGCGTGTACTTGGTTATGATAATTTAATTCAAGAACAGAAGATTTTATAAGTAATATATTACAAGTGTCGGCATTCCATTTTTATTTACGTGTGAGAATGGCTTTTCCAAAAGTTGACTCAAGTAAGACTCGGACTTGCAGCTAAAACAGATAAATACGCGTAACATACACCGATCATATCGCGTACACATAGTGATTCTCAAATGTGCAAAATATAATCTACTTACGTAAGTCATTTACGTATCATCCTCGTCACACCGGCTGCGATAGCCATCGATTATTATGATTATAAACTTTTTATATCACAGCCTATCGCATGAATTTTCTCGTATTATGTCGATTCGTATCGCCGATTCGGCGAGACTTTACGCAATGATAAGACATTGTGACGCATTATTAAGTAAAGTCCACTGACGTGTCGCGCGCACATAGGTTACATATATCTGGAATTGTTACAATGAACAACATAATTTCGCGAAACGTAACTAATAAAGCTTATTAAAGCTTATTAAAGCAAAGTCATTCAGTGTGTCATCACAATGCTAGATTGTAATCAGAATGCATAGAAAGCGTTATTGTAATTTCATCGCAAAATTTTAATTAGTTAGTTCTTTTTATGTAAAACTTGAAAGACTGTGTTCACAATTCGATACAAAAGATGATATCTTCGAGAGTTTTTCTAAAACATGTTACAGATATATGATACACATACGTGTATTTGTAGTAAAGCGTGAGATATAGCAGCAAATCTTCAATTAATCTTTGTTCGCAATTAAGTTAATACAATTGCAGTGTTATCAACTTTCGCCAAATTTAATCTCGAGATTGTCATAACCGGTGTAATCGATTGTATATGAAGATAGCTTAGAATAAAAACTCGAGACAATGATGCATATGAATTGCTCATCTATTTTTCGCGTGTAACTGCAGAAGAAGATTAATACCAAAGACATTTAACAGAGATATAAGAAGGATATAAAGTATCTCGCCCACGTGACATAGTACGATTCTAATGTATTTTCAGCAGTGTGTTACAACATTTTATTGAAAGGAAATGCCTGTTAGTACAATAACAAATTGTAGGCTTAACCGCGGCATAAGTTCTAAACAGTTCCTCGATACATCAACGATGTCGACGCTCGGTTCTTTCGACGGTGCACCGAAAATATAACGCTACAAACGCAGAGAAAAACGAGCGAGAACCCGAAGAGCGCGCGCGAGGACGAAAAAGTCATTATTTCAATTAAATTGATCGACGCGGATTAGCGATATGAATTCCACCGTGTTCTAAATTTGATGCAAACGCGCGCGATGTTCGTTGCGGTCGTCGAAACGCAGAGAGCACGATTTTTTGGCTCTTGGTAAAAAAAAAAGACAGTTGTATTTATGGCACGACAATTTTTCAAGCTGAAATTAAACTACGAGTGAGAACTGTATCATCGAACGTCGCCGTTTGCATTCGTACGAGATGTGGATCGACGTACGGCAGATTAATTTAGACAATGGTCAATGTCTCTCTTACAATTAATACTATTCTGATGATTTTAAATAGTAGAATTATTACAAATTTTAAATAGTAGATTATTACAAATCAATGAGAGATATGAATAGATATAGATGTACAAAAAGTAATGAATATAGAGGTAAAAATTTTATCGAAAATTATTGCTCAATTCAATTTGTCTACACACACATGTGCTGCGATTTATTTATGGTAAATTTATTTGTTGTAAATTTATATATGTCCTGTTTTATGATTCTATTATTTCCTTCGAGATAACTATAATTAGCAATTATCAAAATCAATAGAGGTAAGATAATATCAATCAGTCTTAAATGATATAATAATTAGAAGATAAAGTGCGAACGATATTTATAGTTAATTAGTGTTTTAATATTAGAATATGTTATATACTAGAAGTTCGTTAGAAGAATAAAAAAAGTTTCTTAAGTGAATATGTAAAAGTGTAATAAGTAGATAAGCTTGTAAAAAAAACTTGATCTGCACGCAATTCTATTATAATTGATATTTTGTTGTATTTTGTTGTGAAATAATGCGCGCGAAATGTAGATATACATCAGATAGAGGAAAAAAATTTGCTTATTGACGCGGTGAGTTGTCTAACAACTCATACGTATCAAAAGTATGTCAACGATAAAATATACTGACTAATATAATTATTTCTTCTTTTTTTTAAACTTCGACATAAGTGGAGTAACTCTTACTGATAACAAGCAATTCAATTTTATCAGCATTCTAACAACATGCTACATGTAAAGTACTATAACATATGTATAATCGCGTTTGCGCCGGCATTTCTTCATATCTTCGGTATTCCTGCACTTACTTGTGTCAACAACATCCGTTGCGCTAGAATTTTTCTCAGGCAGTAACGTCTCGACAAATTTCATACGCGCAAAAATATCATCGATAAATGTTCACTCGTAACGTCTACACGCGACACGGAAAAGCGACAGAAACGGATGGAAAAGGTATCGTGAGAGGTGGTACCAATTACCACTTTTGAGATACGGTCGAAATGCAGCAGCATGCGATGCTGCTATTATGACAAAAACCTTCGTTGTTAGTAAGACAAGATAATTATTCCGCCAAGCTCGGCTCTTCGATCATTTAGGCGTGGCAACACATGTTCTCAGTTCAGCGGCTATGTGCGACATATATGCAAGGTATACCTATATACATACAGCATGTCAGGACACGTGGTACGGAACCTCTCAGGCTTGCCAACGGCTATTCATTTTCGCAACCCTCTCCTTTCGCCGTTAGGGATTCGTCCCTGCAAATTATTCGATACGCCTCGCAAAGCTAAAAGCGAGTTAACGGCTAACGACATGTCGCACGCATCGTGATTTTAATGACGAAAATCATTTATAACGTGTGTACTTTAGCTGGTCTGCAGTCCGAAATTAGCCGATCGTAATTTCTACAAACGTTGACACTGTCGCGCGGCTAGTCGGCGAGGTTGTTTTGTAATCGCGCTGACAATGTTTCATATCGCATGATTGTTACATTGTTACTAATAAGAAATACATTTGTCGAGGTTTTTGTACATGCGTATGTGTCTGTGTATATGTGTGTTTGTATATGCATGCACACCTCGTGTATGTATGATCACTCTTTTCATTATTAATTACACATTTTACTTTCAAACCATTATATTGAATCGAGAATGTTTGAGTTAATCCTATATTAAAAAAACTTTTCGTATTTTATTAATACAAATACAATTAACACAATATAAATTACAAAAATACTAATATAATAAAAGAAGTAAACTATGCTCATCGAAATATATTAATTATTAAGTGTATCAGATATTAAGCATTTTACAAAAATATTTCCAATAACAAGGATATTTAAAAAAACAATTTGATTTAGTTTTTTTAATTATTGATGTCAGAGATATATAGAAAACTAAACAAACAACTTCTTTATTAGTACATCCAAATATATTTCTATATCTTGTACAACACAACGATGTATTACGATACTATTGTGTCTCTTGCTTACATTTACATTAAAAAATATCATGTTTATTCATGTTTTATATTTTTATTTTTTCGCATTTCAATATAATTATTTTATAAAAAATTGTAAAAGTATTCAACAAAAACTGTGGTACATAAACTCATGACAAAACGTATTACTTCTTATTAGTAATCACGGACAAAACTATGTATTTATTTGTTTTAGTTTTACAAATCAGGAAAGAATGGAATATAGTGTTGTAACATTGATTGAGCAAATGGACATTGAAACAAACACATATCTCTTTGCTGATATAATCACTTCGTTTTGCAATTATAGGATTGGCACGAAACATCGTAAACAAGTAATAATTAATTCTGACACTCAATAAATCAATTTTATATCTAACATTTTTGTCGAAATGTTACATGTAAAGATGACACCACATACGTAGCTCGAGATATTTGTTTTTTTTTTTTTTTTTTACGGCAATGTTATCGACGATGCTACGAATTCACTTATCTCTCGGATAATTACCAATTTTTTTTTTGTCTGACATGACCTTTTTAAACAGCACGTTATTTTTGACGACGATCTCCGATAAAATGAAACTTCGAGCTGACTTAAAGTGCAAGCAAGAATTTGTGAACTAATGTGGCGTAATTTTTTAGATATTATATTACAGATATTAACAGTTTCGATTTATCTATTTGCTTACGTCCTTCTCTAATCATCGATTCTCTGCATCAAAAATTATAGCTTTATAACTTGTGACAATCACGCTTTTTCCGATGCGTATCTCACAATTCCAAATCTAATAACAACTCTTAAGATACAAATTTTAGGAGTACTTTTCGAAATTTTCGCGCGAGCAAGTCGCATACTTTTTTACATTAATGTCAAAGCAAATGTCAAATAAAATGTTTACACTGATTGCTTTGACCGTAAGTGTACAAGTAAAATTCTACGCTCACAAAGCATAATGAATGTTACTCGCGCGGATTTATTCGTGAATGAACATGTGAATGAACAATTCAACATCCGGTTTTCTTGAGAGTAAATAAGAGATCGAGCGCGCTCACCTGTAGATTTGGCGATCCTCGGAAAGAGAACTGTGACATGATGTGTCGGCCGCTCAGGGCCGTGATGGTCGGACGCTGCTATGCGATCATTGTTCCAAAAGTCCGCGGCATTCGCTGTGCGTGACGCAGTCACTACGCGGATTTGTCACACTTTCGCTTTCCTCGATCACCAGCACGCGCTCGAGGCGAGCGCTCACGCGGGGGCCGCGAGAACCCTTTCTTGTCGCGGGGTACGACACCCTCACGGGAGGGTGTTACTCGTGCCGACAACACACCCGCGTGCCTCGTCGTCGCGGCTCCGTGTCCGACCGCACTCGATCCTGTCGGAATCGGTGACGATCCGTAGCCGGCATATGCACTCGCACTGTCACACGCGATAACAGATCGGAGCGCGATGACGACCGTGCAGACGGTTTTTCCAAGTCTTCTTGTTGGACTACATCCGTTATCGTCACGGTGACACTCGCGCAGTAGTCCGTGAAGAAATTGGAGCGGATGACAGTCTCCGCGTATTGTGAATCACACTAGCGCTAGCTAAAAAAGGGACGGCGCGCCGAAGAGCCCCTTCCCGCAAAAAGAGTGCGAAGCAGCCGCCGGCACACTGCCGAAGTGTCACGAGTCGCGGTACCGACGTCGCGGAAAAAAAAAGGTCGGAGGGCACGGACACGCGCAGCGCGCAATACGTGGTGCTTGTCGTGGTGGTAACGCGCGATGCGGTTAGTCGTAGCGGCTAGTTCACTTCGTTGATCCGATCGACGCGCCAGCTATGATCGGTCGCGACTATCCTCCGAATCGTCGTTTCTTTTCGACGGAATCCAGTCCTCCGCTGGCGGATAGGAAGGCGGAGGTACGCGGGTCACGGGTGCAAGCGAGACGGCCGTGGCGAGAGGAAGCGAGAAGGGTGGACGGAATAGAGAGAGGAGGGAGCGAGAACGTGCGAGCGTTAGAGGGACAGGACAGCAGGCTAAGCGGGGGAGGGAAGGGGAGAAACGAGAGGGAGAGAGAAAGAGAAGTAGAGTGGTAAGTTGAGCGAGGGTGTCGGAGATACACCGCTGAAAAAGGAGAGGAATGACGGAGGAAGACAGAAGGAGTGAGAGAATGGTAAGCGAGAGAGAAAGAGAAAAAGTATGTGTGTACGACAAAGAGAAAGAGAGGGAGAATGGTAAGGACAACGTAGATCGCGTAAACCGGGCCGTCTCTTTTTATCCTTTGCGGTCCTTTCACGCAGCCGGTTGTCTGGCGGCCTGCGCAATCATGCGCTCCAAACTCGCGAAAGAGAAACGTGTTCGTCTTCTTATGCCTCCTCTTCTCACGCGCCGGCCGCACCGGTCGTGGGTGTTCGTGGCGCTACCGATCGCGCGCGCTCGGCTGATCCCACGCGCGCTCCGCGAAAGCGCCAAGTACGAACTGACGACGGCGCGTGTTGCTGCGTGTACGCTCGCTTCTTGTCCCAACACAACAGCGACAGGGAACAGACACTGTTCCTGCTTTGTCTTATTGTTCCCCACTTATCTCCCTCTCTTTCTCGCTTTCTCTCTCTTTCTCTCCCTCTCTCTTTCTGTTCTCTTCACTTCTTTGTAGGATTTCTGCTTTTTCTGAGTTATTTCCAATGTAAGGATTCAATTGTCGATCTGTTTATTATCCTGATGTACACTTCCACGTGATTGTCACTGAAAAATGACTTTGTTCCACATTTTTACAAGCGCGATAAGCACTGCTTGACCATCGTTAAGTGGTCGCACCTGCGCGTCAACTGATTCCACGTTTGTCCTCCTCGCTCGCAGAAGAATGACGTGATCCGCGGTTTGTAAGTTGCAATTGTACCCACGTTTCGCGAGATGACGGTTGATCGCGGGTATCGTAGGAGGAGGCAACGGGTACAGTGCCGGTGGCGCTGGCGGTAACGATAGTATCGCGCTAGTGGTGGTGGCCCGATGACGAGAGAAACGCTCGAGAGACTCGGCCGCTGACGGTGGTGGTGGTAGTGGTGGTGGCAGTGGCAGAGTCGTCGCTGTGGTTCTTTTCCTTCTACGGAAAGGGGGACGATTTTTGCGAGATGGTTTGTCCTCGGTGAGACGGGTGGGAGGGTCCAGGTTGGTGCGGCGCGCGGTATGGTGGGGACACGGGCACCACCTCTGTCGCTGATGCCGCTGATGCCACGCTCTCTCACCGCCACCTCGTACCCGCGCGCGCGAATTCGTATCGCGGGTAGCTCTCGTATTAGCACGCCGGGTGTCGTGCGTGACTCTCTTCTCTTTCCGCTCGTCTGGTCGTTGGCATCCTTCCTCGTCGCCGATCGAGCACGGAGCCGGCGGTTAGCGTCGGCAAACGCGACAATAAAATATGGTGAGTCGCCCGTGAGGCTCAGCTAACTCTCCTTGCATTTCCTCCCCTCGCTTGTCCGTCCTTTTCTCTTTTAGTTTTTTACCTCTCACTCTTTCACATAACGGCTCAATAGCTCGATCTCGCTCCTTCACGCGTTCACTTTGTTTCTCCTGACGCCCCACCGTAGCTACTTTCTTCCCTCTTCGTTCTCGGCTTTCGTTCTCGTGGAGGGGATGGGTTGAATGAGACGGAGGGGGACGCGACCGGCCGAGATGCTGCCACACTCCGATATGGTGGGGCGAGAAGAGTGAGCGGTACAGTGCGGAGAGAGCGAACATACGGGGAGACAGGGGTTGGTGGGTGGTGGGTTGAAAGGTACGGAGGCAGAAACTACACGACAATTTTAGTTCGATAGATCCCGAAGTTTAGCCTCGGCGGCGCTGCTTTACTTGCCGCTGACTTCTTCCCGGTAGTTTGTTCGTTACCCTCTCTCTCGTCGCTGCCGACTGCTCCTCCACCTCTTCGGACACGACCGCACACTCCGACCTATGTCTCCCACCATCAGGCTCATCGTCTTGTCTTCTTTCTTCCTCTTTCTCAGTTCTCTCCTCCACTTCTTCTGTGTGACAAGATCGCCGACTACTTCGTGCCCCTTCCTGTGCTCGACGTTAGCTCCGATGCTGCCACTCCTCCTTATTCCACGCACTACGCGACACTTGACTACACTATCTTCTGTCTCTCTCTTTCCTTGTTTGTTTCTCTACATACTATTCCTTTCTCTTGCTTTCTCTGTCTCTCTTCGTTCGGCGACCTCTTTCGCTTCTACCTACACGTTGTAGTTTTATTTCCACCTATGACATCTCCGTCTCTCTTGCGCGTTTACACCGCGAAATGCACCATCGTCACTTCGGTGAAGGTATTACACGAACGCGTTTTACGCAGAGTACTACGCTCGTTTCGACAGTTTAACGCAACAATGTCGCACGAACATCACATCGCGCGCCCCGGGCGTCAGTCATCTCGTTAGTTGCTACACCGAGATTCTATAGCTTCGCGTCACTGTTTCTCCGCAGAATTTGATCTAAATTAATAAATGCACGAGCATATATGTTTTTTAAATAATCTAATTATATTTAATCTGATTTAATCTAAATTATTTAATGAAAGTAAAGTATGCACTTATAATCGAAATCGAACGGACGCCAGCATGAGACAATCGCGACGACGAGAACGACGACAACGTTGAGAGACCTCGGCTAAGGCGTTGTGAGATGGTTTGCGCAGTTCTTTTAAAAGAACTCGCTTCCTCGCGCGTACTTGTCACCCTCCTGGCGCGACTAGTGAGGAAAGGGGCGGATAGGGGCGGTTAAAGGTGGCGGATCGCGGGCGCGGAAGTATGTTTCGTGTCCACGCTGGTGGGGGTCTTTTCTGAAGGGGGCAAGGGGTTTGCGCGCGGGGTGAGAAAAAAAGACGTACTGATATTTTTCGCCAACTGATCGACGATGCGCGCACACGATTACACGGTTCTACGTGCACGTGCGCGCATACCTGCCGGCTACAATATTTTTGGAATGAACATACACATGTATGCACGCATGTGTTGGTACCCGAGTGTAGAAGAGAGCGCGGGGAAAGGTACCGGATAAATCGTCCCCTTCCACACTTCTTTCGCCTCCCCTCTAGCATATCAGGGTGGGTGCGAAGCTCGGCTTTTTTCCCCTCCGTGGGCGCGGACTAACCTCGCCCCGCCTTCGTCTCCTTCGTTCTCGTCCCCTCCACCCTCTACACGGGTGGTTGTTGTAGCACGGCGAGAGTGACTACCACTGAAACTCGTGACGCCGTCGCCTCTCCCGTCGTCACCCCGCGAGCGACGTGCACGGCACGCCGAGCCGCTACTTCGCGCTCTCACTCGCCACAGAGCGACGGAGGAACTCGTCGAGAAAGCGAGATCGCTGACAGTTGTGACGACCGGTGCGACCAGGACGGGACGGAAGCGGGACAGAGAAGGGAGGAAGGACAAGCGGGAGGAGGAGGTACACTCCGAGATGTGAAACATTAGTGTACCGTTTGTTAACACCGCGGTCTACACACAATCGCGCGCAAACTCTCCCTCTCCTCGTCTACGTCAGCTCGCCCGTCCGGCCCTCTTCCCTTCGTCATTCTGTGCGCCTTTCTTTAAGAGGGCGTTACTGTTGGTACGTGCACGGACAAACGCGTGTGAGCGCCTTCCTTCTTCGTGAGTGCATCGCGAAATGTCGGCACGTAGAAAGTTTCTCTCTTCTTGTTGTTATCTTCTTCTCGTTTTTTCTTTCACGCTTTAACCTTCTGTCTTACCACACTACCTTATACATTTGTCTGTCTGTCTCTTCCTAATGACTTTCCGCGACTGTGACTCTGAATTTATCGACGTTAATATAATTGCGTTAAGCCGCAATTCAAAGATTCTGTCAACCTAAGTTGATTGTTGCATTTCTTGTGCGAGTGATGATACCAAGAATTTCGTAATTTCGACTTCAGGATGATTTGCGGACGATTGTGGATAATGGAGAACGTGAAAGGTGCGAACATATATATATCGCTAAAGGATATTGAGGCGATAAATTGAGATAATGAGAGAGATTTATCTATCTACTTTCTAACTAGATAAAGAACGAACTAAAATAAACAACAACTAAAGTGACACAATTTCGACGTGTGCATCGTACAGCATTGATCATTTTGTGATAAATAATTATTTATTACGTGACTCACAATTGAAAATTTCATTTTAATTTTTGCGTTATTTTTAGCGATTATAAGTTCACAGTTTATCTCGTTAGATAATGATTAATAGAAAAAGAGTATCAAACGTAAGCTTGTGATCTTATTGAAATTTTTCAGCTGGAAAACGATCATCGGACTTAGTTTTTTAAACGTGCGTTGTTATTGTGTATCGCAATGCAAAAAACTAACTTATTAAAATTAACTTTTTTTAAGAACCTGCTTTGCTGAAATGCAACGTAGTATTTTTTTCAAAGTTTGATGTCTTTTTATTTAAGAAGATTTTAGTATATAATAGAATATTTATAAAAATAGATGTCATATGAGCAAAATTATTAAATTATATATCTAGAAGATTCGCTGCTTAAATGCTGCGCTATGCGTTCGTGACAGCGTAACTCACGCGAAAGCGATATAGATGTTAAGTGGTACGTTTGACAATTTGGCGAAGTAGACATGCAGAATGTTAGACGTGATGTCGATCAGCGATGCGTATCAGCGACGCACGCAAATGTGTAAAACACACTACGACATGTTGTACGAGATGACACGATACACGCGTGTAAAATAGATGTGTCCTTTTGCACGTGAATTGATCCGGCAGGATCTATGTAAAAGCTGTCAGTCCTGGCAATAGCCTGCAATTATAGATCGCGCGCGATAAATAAAGTGCACGTAACACTAAAGCGAAAGGGACCCGCTCGACATTGCACAGGTAAACTATACGGCTCATCGCATGTTTGCGGGCAACTCGCAATTATTCGCACGGAACATCACGTATATGTTAATGCTTAGCCGACATCGAAAGCGATTCCTTCAGAGGAGAGAACAGATGCCTTGTGTAATTTTACGATACACGCAATGAATACGCATTCGCATCGATTACTCCTATTCCGAGTCCGATCCTTTTTTAAGTTTATGATAATGAGAGACTGCGAAACATGAAAATCCTGTCAATAATAATTTTCAGTATGGTTACATCGTCATATATATAATACATCGTATGTATAAACACACATATACATAATTATTCAAACAAAATACAAGTATTCTTTCTATATCTATCTATCTCAACTCAATTGCATGCAAGAGTTACTCTTTACATTAAGTACCTGTGTGTATATTAAATATATATGTATTTAAATGTCTAATTGTAAAAAATAAAGTACATTTTCCGTGATTACATATGTAATTTCCTTTTTGATTGAAAATTCCTAAAAACGATTGCTATTTGGCGTTTGCAATATTCAATTGATTGCAGTTCTGATAAAATCATCAGATATTTTTTTTTATATAAACGTCATTTCGCGATTAGAGCCAGACAGAGCGATATTCCGAAGTGTTTCGCGACCAGTCACGGGCAAGGTCGTCGAAACAGCTAGGCAGGTGGCAGCACGACTCGACAAAGGACGGTTATAGACCCTTCTCGTTGGCAGAGCAAGAAAAGTGGGGAGCTAGTGTTACTAGGGATTCGGTAGAAGGGGTGCCCCTTCCGCCGTGGCCATTCGGCGGCCACCCCTCCGTCCTGCTCACGGCAAGGGGAGTTAAAGGGGCGGCGGACACATCCTCAACGGTGTGTGCAGCAACGGTTGTCACCGTGTTGAATTACCCGCACTTCGACGGATCCTACGAGCGAGACGATTCTAATTCCCGAGCTCGGTGCAACGAGGAAAGAATCACAGACGAGTTCATTCTATTCTCGGCAGAGTGCGCGCGCGTTATATTTTGCGTTAATTCTTTCTGTTGAAAAATTAGAAAATTTTTATGTTTTGAGTTAAAATTTTTCATCAAGATATCAGTTGTTTTTTGTAAAAAAACTCGATTATACAATTGAAATCAAATCTCATTATATCATATTATTTATTAATATAAATTGCATCATGTTGCAACAATATTGAATCGTTACATTTAGTAAACACGTTGTATGTTTCATGAATCGATTACTCGTACTTGTTGTTGAGGAAGCAGAGAACAGATAAACATATTGCCACTATTAGTCTTTTTGCAAACATTGAAATAATCGATATTTCCACTTGGTTATTTTTATGAGTGTATCTCTATATAGCTAAAATAATAGAGTACAATGTTTTTTTTTATATTTATTTATTTATTTTTTATTTTTGATGTGACTGGAAACTTTGCTCAATTCGTGCAAAGATTAATGTTGCTTTTCATGACACGAGATTGTTTCGTTGTAATGAAACGGTGGTTAACACAAGGTTTTCCCGGCCGACAATGACTCTCCGGATAAACTTTTATTAAGACTGCTCGTCTAGTGTAATAGCACACTGAGCAGACTCAGCACGCGCTCCACCTCATAAATCAAGAGCGGTGCTGATGGTGTTGAGACACGAGAGAAGCAGTGGGAGCAAGGCGAGGAGTACTACTTACAGAGTAAAGTGGATAGGAGAGGCCAGTATAAACTTAAGTGATTAATCTCGCGGAATTGATAACGCGCTCCCTTCGCTCGTTCTCTCGCGCCCTCATAAATTACATTATAAGGAGCCGCGCGGTATAATTAATACGCCACTCACGAGTAAGCTTGCCTCTGTTGCGACAGGGTAAACCGCGCTACTTCTGACTTATTGTACAATATGTAATGCAAATGTGTATTACAAAGAAAAATACAAATACAAAATCTTTGCATCAAACATTTATTGTAGTTTTTTTTGTATTCTAATCGACATCTTATTTAACTTACCTTACATCCTTAGAACTTATCTACATATTTTATGTTTACGAACTCATCGATACAATGTTCCTTGCAATATATACGATTGACGATATTAATGTATATAATTTATTAAAATTTATTATGTAAAATTATGTTGTATAATAATATTTTACTTATTCAAGCACACACACAAATAATGACGCTATTATCATCAATACGTCTCCCACGCATGTGCACAGATTGTGTATCTTCGATAAGATCAATCTATCCAGGACGAATAACAGGCATTATAATCGCTCAAAGTATCAGCGATCATCGGCCGTTATCACTAACGAACGGAGTGCTCGTCCATGTTTCGAAGCAAATCAAACATCGAGTAGACAGATACGCGATATCTTCAAAGGATTTCGGCCGACACTTTGCTGACGTATCCACGATTATCGTCAAATCTGGCACGGGCAAACATGTCGGAGAAACATCCCAATGCTCTCGGAGTCACTAATTACGTTACTTAATATATATTATACATATATGTTACACACACACACACGCGCGTATATGTATGTATATATGTATGTATGTATGTATGTATGTACAAAGTCAGAAAACTATAAGACAAGGCTATATTTCAATATATTGTTGATATACAATTTAAATGCAATTAAAATATTATTTAATTAATTAAATTTAAAAGTTGCAAATATAGTTAATTTAAAAATGTTTAATTATATTTAAATTGATAAACAATTTATATAGATTACAAAATAAGAAAGCAATCACAAAATCTTCGATATTATTGACCAATGTTCGAAGCTATCTATGGTCGGCGCCATCATGGCCGATCTTTGAGAAGGGTTCTGGGTGCACCTTGTCGCGCGGCAACATGAAAGATTTGCGGTGGACGTTGTAGTTAGATTTATCCATATATGTTCACTGTATAAAATGTATGTGTGAGAAGCCTATAAAAAGAATCGTAGTTGAATCCGTGGTGATGAATATGTGACGTGCGTTTGTACTTGTGTGAAGACCCTAAAGAGGACTCTACGTTTAGATGAGGACGGCGGTCTCTACAAAAAAGGGAAGAACGCTGCCGCCATTCATTAATTAAACGAAGCGCGAGATTTCCAACCCTCTCTCGGTGATTCCTTCGTTACTCAGCTTGTCTTTGTGCAATCTTGTGGACGATCTAAAAGAGCCGCTCAAATACTTGTTAGAAAGTCGATCAACTGATTCATAAAGCTGTCAAGTGTCGACTCTTGTTTTCCAATTGAGAAGTAAATGGAAAGATAAATACGCGATACGAAAAAAACAATTTTATGAAAGTTTGCATTTTATTTATGCTTTTTTAATCGAGTAAATATTTCATATTTTTTAAAATATATTATTTATTATTATTATTATAAAATATAGTATTTATTGAAATATAATATTTATTATTATTTTTTTTTTAACACTTTTATAATATTCTATTATTATTTTATAATATTCTATGTTTATTTTATAATATTCCAATTGTTTTTCAATCAATTTTAGAACAAATATATTATAATTCGTGTAGACAAAAATTTCAAATATTGTATTACGAAGACATATTTTACATCGCGTAGTAAGTTTCTTTAAAACGAGTGCTGAACTCAGGATATATACGCGACAGGATCGAAATAACGAGCAATTCATCATTTGTCATGGACAGATACCATTTTCTTTCGAATTTGTTTGATTTACGTAGCTGATGGATTGTGATTGAAAGACCGATCCAATGAATCTACGTGGGCATGTCAACCATTCGCGATTGTTTCGTGAATATCGTCAAACAAGCGAGTTATGAGTTAATGATTGCTCTGTCGTTCTTAATTGTTACAGTTATTAACTTATGTAATCGAAAAAATTCATCGATTAATAACTTATAATTTTTCATAAATAGGTAGTAATCGTTTTTGTGCGTTATAATATTAAGATCTTTACACAAGAATGCATAGATTTTGAATACTATTGCAAATGAGATTACGACGGTTGTATACTTAATCGGCGACTTGACTACCGCAACCAGTGGTTAAAAGGAGTGATAAACTTCCTTCAAACACAAGTTACGCATACACTAATTATTGAACATAATGCCCTTATCTGGAAACGTGTGTGCCGTCATGTACGAGAATTAGCACTAAGTGTGAGTACATTTTGTTCACTAGAGAATTGACAATGACAAAACCGCTATTTTTCCCGCTTATTAATTAACATAATTCAAACGACATTTATTCTTAATTCTATCTAAATGCTAGTGAGTGTCTATTATGTAAAATCGATACTTGCGTCCACGCTCTTACGTAAGTGTATCAACGCTGCTAATGGATTTGCAGTGTCCGAAGTTTTTTTCACTGTGCTTTTCTGTTTCTATAAAAGTAACATATTTTCAAATAATTATAGATTTTGTGTAAACACACTCAGCATATAAAATCACACTTTTATTATTTTTGGGGGATGTTACGTATATTATTTTAATATAGTATTTCTTTATTATCTGTATAGAAGTATTAATATTTTTTTATTTTACACACTTTTTTCTTTCTTTCTTTGACTTTTTCTTTGCATATTATATTACTTGGAAAATCTTATTCTGAATGGACGTGATTAAAATGTGATTTACATAGCTTGCAAAGTGCATATTCTTTCATTCTCTCTCTCTCTCTCTCTCTCTCTCTCTCTCTCTCTCTCTCTCTTTCATCTTTTCACTGAAGGTGATAAACACGTTGTGGAACTACTTCCACAAGTCGACGTTATCTGTGCGATCTTACCAAATATCCGAAATAATTAAACGCCTTCATTGTGTGTTCTATCGATGCATCAAGTGGCGTATAAGATCTGACAGGCAGGTGCCCCCTATCGTTCTCGCTGCAGACGCTATTAAACGGTAATTATAGATAATTGCGCGAGTTTGCATTCGTCTGATAACAAAGTAACTATCGTTTCCTGTTGTGAACCGTAGTCGCGGACGCGCTAGAAGCGGCGAAAGACTTATTTTATATTCATACATGATGTTGAGAAAGCATTTTTATCGATCGCGATCTTGAGAAAGATTTACAACAAAGAGTCCGATGTAATAAGCGCGATATGTCGGAATATTGCAGTAATCCTGCGTTCTAAAAAATAGCTATACATATTTATGAAGCGGATTTTATCCCTATCATCGCAATATTTTCTCGGCTAGTCTCGGTTAACATACTGATTGTTAAGTTAGTGGTCACGATATTATATATTCGCCTTATAATTACAGAATACCGCTTTGTTTACTTACCGTTTTTTTACTAATAAATTTCAGCACTATTTTGCAAATTTTAGAATTGCATCATGTTAAATCACGGTTTAATAAATTATAAATTCTGTGTGTGTAAAGGTATTTAAATAAAATAATATTACAAAAGAGTAATAAAGAGAACGCTAAAAATTGGATTTTTTTTTGTGTAGTTTCTTTTTTTATACAATATATTAGTAAAATGTATTTTGCAAAGTCAGTATTAAATGCATCGCCTAGGGATATTCGCTTAATCATGTCCGCAGGGGAAAGATCATGGGAGAGCAACAGCATAGGAATAAGTAAGTGTTGGTAACAACACCAATGGTGAACTATTGGTACCCCCCATGATCATGCTACCCCATAATAGCTTCACCACTCCCAGTCTTTGTGGAGGCATGGTTTCTCTCAGGTGAGTTTTTCTCACCTGGAACACGAGGGGTCCGTTCGTCCAACCAGGTCGCGCCGGTGGTCGGGCCCTATAGACCAATCCCTGCTGATGATCAGTGGTCCAGAGCCACAGCCTTCTCTTTATCTCGCTCTCTTCTCTTTCTCTCGCCTATTCTCCTTCCGTTCGTTTCTGATTCTCTTTCTCTTTCTCATCTTGGACGAGAGGTTCTCCATGTCTTCTTCTCCCTCGTGCACCCTCGCGTACCTCATTAGTGCCTCCTACCTTCCTTACTCGACGAGATGCCGTATCCTGGTCCTTATATCAACGACGCGTAGGAAAAGGGAGAGAAACTCTCTTCCGCTCCTCCTCCCCCTTTATTCTCCTCCTCTGCCGTCTTGCGAGTCGAAGTAACGCCCCTTTCTGATACCTGGTCATGTTTCATTATTTTCCCCCGGAATCATTAAGGCAGCCGAGTCATCTCCCTCCTAAGAGGCGCGGACTGGACTCCCATCGGCCCACCTTCGTGTCGCGGAGGAGATTAAACGCACACCATCACAGTGCACGCACGCATTAACATCTTCCGTCTTTCTTCCGCGCATCTTCTTGTTTGTTTATTCCGTTCTCATCGTCGACCTTTTTTCGATCCACTGGTTCTCCCTACCAGAGCATCGCAATGCGTTTCTCTCCCTCTCTTTTCTTCTCTCATCGCTCTCTTGCGCATTATCTATCCTTCTTCGTCCTCGTGTCATTTCGTCCTCTCTCGCGCGCGCTCTCTTCTCCTTTCCTCTCAATCCCCGTCGCCAATCCGAGATCCTTTCTCTCTTCTATTTGCCACGCAGCCTCTCTCGCGCTTTTTAATTCCACACGGCTCAGTGTGGTGCTGCCATCTACTACTTACGAGAACTAAGCGTTTTTATACGATGCAACACTTGCACCGGGTGGTGATTGTGACTTTATGACGGCTGCGATTGCAACCAGGGACTCTGGGAATATGAATGTCGGCGCTATAAATGCGCCGCAGTACGAACACTGGTTGTATCGAAATCGCATATAGTCGAGACGCGATTTCAGAGTTGCTTCGTTGACTGACATGGTTATTCGCATTTTAAATTTGATGATGATACGCGCTTATAAATTGACGACGCGATAATAATAATAATATGACCAAGAATAATAACAAAACTTTAAAAAAATTTGAACAACTTTGTTAGTGCACTGTAATCATTTTTTTAATATCAGAAAGACACTCGCAATAAATTATTACGGACATGAACATGATTTAAATAGTTTGTTTTAAGATCGCATAAAATAACTATATCTCGTTTATCTATGTAATATATTATATCGCGTGTCACGTGTAAAACGGAAAAAATTTAGTCAATAACTTGTCGTTCTGTTGTTTCTATATTTTATCCTAAATTTAATTAGCAATTTCCGTCATATAACGATGAGATATGATTAGTTACAAAACGCTCGGGAAAATAGTTTAGGTGCCGACAGTCATGTTCTACACATAGGTGTAAAAATATATCACAGAATTCAATCATAAATCAGACTCGCCCATAAGTTTCAATTTCACTGATAATAAATGCCAAAGCGGCCATTATGCTTTTAACGATAAATGCCACCTTTCCCGACGGCTTATCAGCAATAAATTACTATGAGTACACGTTAAGATTACTGCAACCGAGATCCTACGATATCGCCACGTTAATGAGCAATGACTCTCGTCTCACCGACACATTTGCTTTTCATGTACATACATTGTAGATTCTATAACGCGAGAGAAAAAGAAGATAGAGAAAAGGTCGCAAGGAAAAACGTCGCATGTCACATATCATCAATTTGAGATATTGATGTTTTAAATATAAATTCTTCTATTTGACGAAGTCGGTTTTTTTATGAGATCTATGTTGACTACCTTTAATTCAACTAATATTTACAAGAAAAATATATACAAAAAAATCATTAGTTTGTGTGAATTTTTCGGACTTACATTGGTTTGCCTGATACATGCAAATCAAGTATTGGACTTAAGTTGTTTTGCATAATTTTTTTCATCATTTAAGATGTGTTTTCGTGCATTTTTTTTCATAAATATATGAATCTTATACTTTGCAACTCGCGAAAACTTGAATTTTTTGAAATTGTAACATGCGGCGTTTTTCCTTGCGACCACAGATATATTTAATGATATTTAAGTAAGTCGCGCCGAATTAAGAATTTAAAATTTAATGTCGGTACCCAATATGTCACAAATAAAAATTTCATGTAAGTACGTACTACGAAATATGCGACAATACGTAATACTTTAAGATTGTTACTCGTTTATCACAAAAGACGGTTGTTAATCAAGCCTTTTTTTACTTCGCGATGAATACATGATGGACATTGGTTTTATCAGCGCATTTCAAGAAAAAAAAAAAAACTGAGAATTAATTTAAGAATTTGTTGATATTGTGTATACATACATTACAAACATAGATATATTTTTTGAGATATATTTTGCCTCAGATTGTACACACGAGCGCAATAATGTGGCCCGACAAATCGCAATATTACGTGCAGAAAACTACTATGTTGCCGCAAATAATTACAACGGACGGAGGAACCGCCGAAAGGTGCAAAGTGTCATTAGGTCATTACCGCGTAATGTTACGATGCGATCTCAGTATTGTAATAGGTTTTGAAGCTGTCATTTGTGATTGTGATTATGGGCGTTCGTGTCAAAAGTGCTTAAGACACGAGATCGTCAATGTTTTTTCATCACACGTACCCACGTTCCAAATAGAATGAGTTTTCGCGCGGTGAACGCATTTAAGTTTCACCATCTGTATCTCTGGAGAAATTAAAGTTGTACGTGCTTTTCACGCTCAGTTAGAAAACTATCGTACAAATTCCTCACGCGCGAAACCGATTGTACGTACATCATTTTTAATACTAGAATAAATTTCGCGTGCAACTTAGCTGGATATCGTAAAGCAAGCTTCGCGGACAAGCGCGCGACGTAAGCGTCGTAATTCAGTTATATCTCGCTGTGCCGCAAAGAAGGCAAAACGCAACGAAAGAAATCAACGGTACGAACGTAGTTATTATAGCGAAATCGTTCGCGTTTTTCGCGCTCCGCGTACGATGATTGCGAAATTAGATCCCCGACGGACTTTAACTTGTACACTATGTATCCTCTCCCGCATGTGCCGTGTCCTCCGGCGATGCCTGTCGTAGATCACCATCGCCGAGGAGCGAGGCGGGGATCTCAGTAAGGATCACTCGCGTTCTCTGTACCGCAATAATTATTCCGATGTAAGATAGGCGCGAGTGACTCGAGCGTTAATGTGTGTGCTCAAGCAGCGCGACACGAGCATTAGCGAAGTGCGACGGCGTCGAAACAAGAAGATAGATCGAGAGGCTTGATTGGCTCTCGGATATCCGCACAAAAGATCCATTTCACTTAATTATTTCTAAAGAGCAAGAAATTTTATAAATTATCAACATAATTTTTTTACAATTTAAATAATTTAATTTTTATTAAAGAGTTTATTTAATTTTTTAATTAATTTTGAATATAATGAACAACGTGTGAAGGAATAAAGCGTTTGCACGAAATGCCGAAGATCCGGGTTCGACTCCTTGGCTAAGGTGTTTTTTTCGCAATGGAATTTGTAAATTTCATAGGGTAGTAAATTGAGTATTTTACATATATGAAATGCGAAACAAACATCCTTTAACTTTCAAATTGAATGTAATTCGAATCTTTATGTTTATTAATTTACACATTCAAAAGACAATATATACATGCACGTACATCCGACACATTAGCTCGTATCGATCCTAATGTTTAGTTAAACATTTTCACGAGCCTTATAATTTGTAAAAGAATAAGTGTATGTAAATATTTCGCAAATCCTTCCGCAATTGTGAAACATTCCGCTACCGAAGAAAAAGTTAGAGAACACCGAAGAACACTCGTGCTTTTTTGCTCGAGAATATTTGACCGAACTTGCGCGTCAACTCGCAGTACACTCCGATTCATCCCCTCGCGGGGGGTAAGACACGCGCATCACCTCCGATTTCTTCTCACCAACTGCCTTACGCTCCGTTTCCGTGCTCGCGAGCGACGTTATGTTTCCGTCGAAGAGGAGTTTCCGGCGCGTATATTCGCACACAGCAGCCGCCGAGAGAGCAGCCTCGCCTCTTTTCCCCATATAAAGTTCAGGCAAGTTTTGCTGCGTTACGACGTATCTGCATGCACATGTATACGTGCTCGCTGTCGCTGTCGAAACGTATTGTACAGTTTGTACGGGTACTTGAAGTTTTGCGACGGTACATCTCGCGCGACAAGATGCATCAAGAGTCACGTCTTGATATTGAACTATCAAACAATTTTTTTCCAACCATTTGATTTACGATATTTGCACAATATTGCTTAAGTGATTTAACAAGAAATTTAATTTTGTCCGATTACTTTAATAAGTGTTAACAATTGTTGTGCAAAACAGACGCAATTGATTCACGTACTTAAATTGTCCGAAACATTCGTTGTACATATTTGATTTCAAATTAAGTTAACGGGAATTTTCTACAATTATTTCCTAGTAAAAGTCTACGCTATTTTGGTTTTGTTCTCATTTTCCTTGCTAGTAAATAGTACGAGACGAAGTTAGTGTTTGCGACAGAAACTTTCACAATAGAGATCGTCCCAAATAATCTTGCTCACGCTGTTCGGCCTAAAATGTCAACGACGAAGGTACCACGGGACTTGTATTACTTATATAGCTGAATTCACCGGGACTTCCCTTGCGACGCGTTGTCTTAATGCGCGTGGAGTGCAAAAGTTCGGCCGTAAAAGAGCGACGCCGAAGAAGCTGAAGTAACGAGCTCGATGTTCCCTTGCGTTTCCTAACTCCGCACTCATCTCCCAGATACGATCGTGATAGTGGATGCGTAAATAAAAGTCAATATCACTATGCTATGTGCAAACTTATTTATGTAAAAACATGCAGTAAGAATCACAACCAGTAATGTGAAAATAACTTAAAAAAAAAAAAAATATTTCCTCTCATTCCAAAAAAATCTTGTGTGACAAATTTTGATTTTAATGAAATAATAAACATGCAAACTTGTCTTATTAAACACGAAGCTTTTCATTGTTATAATTTTGTTTATGAAACACGATTTTTTATACAATTATTAAATATTAAGGTCGATAGAAACCAATATGTACGTGCAATTATTTTATATACTTATTTCCCTTAAACGTGTAAATTATTACACATGGAAATTTGAATTAAATTTAATTCAAAAATTTACATAAAATGTCTGGTTTGTATCTCATATATTCAGATATGTAAAATATCCAATTTCTTCTTCTATAAAAATTAAAACTTCTATTGCAAAAAAGACTTTGACCAAGATTTTTTATGTATATTTACCTAAAGATTGTGTTTTATAAAAAAAAAGCCGCAATCTTTACAGAAATCTTACAAGTTGCCACGTCTGTTTTGACCGCTCGTATTCGTGTCCGTTGTAGCTTTTTGCGATATATTGTTGTATTCGGTATCGAGAGAATTTGCGAGTGTGCATATAAAACGCAGTCGGAGTCGACTTAAATGCGTTCGTAAGAGCGAGCGAATCGGCGGCGTGTTCTGCATCTCGCGGGCATGTTTCGGCCGGCTTATGAATTTATTGGGGGCCATTCATTAGACATTAAGGACAGTCCCGCGGGCGCGTAGGAGTCGGGAAAAAGGATACACCTCTACTCTCCCTGCGGGACTCCGCGCGGCGATCCTGATGCTACGACGCGCGTATATACGTTCGCGAGTTGGCACGCGTATCTGCATATAACTGCATATACGTGCCTGTAAGTATGGGACTCTGTGTGGAACGAAACAAAACGCCGCGGTTTAGCCGCGCGCGTGGTCGGAGGATTTTATTGATACCGATAGCCCCGACGGCGCTTCTATACCTGCTGCGTTCGTAGTGACAATTCGTTGCCCTAACATAGTCTCGCTAGTCCGACAGCTTGGCTTAAAAAAAAAAAAAGAAAAAAAAAGAAAAAACGAAAGCGACTAGCGAATGCGAGATACAGTGATTTACCGCGTTGCGATTACGAACACGGTTTAATGAATTATTGCGACCGCTGTCGGCACACAGGAGATAGCAATAATAAGGAGATACACACGCTGTTAATCCGCGAGTGCTCGAGAAACACGAGTCGCTTTCATATGGAATAATTCACGTCTCTGTTCGCGCGGTAAATCGTATCTCCTTATAGCTTGTGTAAAAAGTGATAGTACGATGTCCCTCTTTGATTCCGTGTTTTTTCTAAAAACTGGTTGAATCGCAGTGAGTTAGTACAAAGTCAGAAAAAAAGCGGTGCTGCCGCGTTCGCGGATAATCCATACGGAGCGTTATAATTTTATTACCAAGAGAGAGAGAGAGAGAGAGAGAGAGAGAGAGAGAGAGCGGGAAATGCAGAAGGATAGAGAAAGAGAGAAAAGCGGAACGGTACATTAAATTAAGTCAGCTTTACGAGGCCGGCATGGAAATGAATACGCCACGCCATGCTCTCGTAGTCTCCCTGCTTCTCTGTACGCGATACCATAAAGCTCGCCGTATCACCGTAACGCGCACGTACGATCGCCGACATGAACACGGACTCGCGCGCGCATCTAGGCACATCGCACCCACAATACGCGCGCGAATTCGGTCACGCGAATCGTACACGCGCGTTGCCGCCCGCCGGCGTCGCCGTTACGTTGCGCCGAAGTGCAGCTCGGAACATTAATCTGAATTTAACGCGCAGTCATGGCTTTTATGACACTTCGATCACCCTATCGTCGATGGTCGACTTCATGTCTTTTCGGGAAAGCAAAAAGCGACAGCACGCAGAACAATAATGGCTGAAATTGCTGCTTTAAAAAAAAAGACACATTACTTCAAGCAAAGTTATATACTTTAGAATGTATCTTATAAACCTAGAGATGATTATATGGTTTGTAGACAGCACTGTTAAACTCCCTCTTTTGCGCGCAATATATACGCGAGAGTCTAAAAAGATTATATAGAAGCATCATACACGCAAGAGAGATTTGTCACGCTCGATGCGGGCCGTTCGCGCGATCCGCGTTCTAGAATCCGGTCGGACTTCAAAGAGCTCTAGAGAATATAATCCCAAGTTCTAGATCACCGTCGATCTCCCGCTTTGCGTTCGTCGTCAAGTAATGAGAACAATGCGAGGCACGTGACACCGCCGGCCATTCTTATCCGGGTTTCTCTCTATTGCCATTTCTCTCCCGCTTTCGTACCTTCTTACTTTCTCCATCTCTCTTTCTCCTTCCCTTCGGCGAGATAGTACAACGAAGCGCAGCGAGTTATAGCGGCACGGACCGAGGTAAATAATATATTAATATAAGATACGAGTGGCGGTGCGGTGGTTGGCAGGGCACCAGGAGGTAATGGATGCTTGGGCTCGCTGGAAGTGACGGCTCTCCGCTGGTTGCGTGGCCATTCGTGGTTAAATTCCTGGTTCTTCCGAGGAGGCCCCCCGCGGTCCGTGGGCTCCGCTGTCACCACCCCCCGCCAAGGGCCCCCCTCGAAACCACGGCCGGCATGCCTGCGGCACCGCGTTCCTCCGCCGCGTTCTCCGCCACGTTCCATCATTGCGGGGCACCTTCCTGGGCCCTCGTCGTTTCACGGCCTCTCTTTTCTGCCTTTCCTTGCCCCCCTTCCGTCGTCTCCGCTGCGCGTTCGTCGAGCGTCTTATCTCTCTTTCAGCCTCTTGTCATATCTGACTTTTTGCGGCACTTTTCTCGATAATCTCTTAATCTGAGGGAGATGACGTGAGACGTATTTAGTCATAGTCTCGCTTTCTAATATATTTATTATCATTCATTTAAAAGTAATATAAATCAGGTCTCTTATTGTTTCTTATTTTCCGTATTGTTACTAAATGTTATCTTATAAAGTTAGGATAAAATTCCTTTCTTCCTTCTTTATGCTGCCATCCCATTACCGTACGCTCTTGGCATCCATCGTTAAAGTGTGACGACATTACGCAGTTATCTTCCTACCGGTGGAGACACTTCTGCGAAGCAGCAGGTACGTTTTTAGGGTCAAAAATAGCCTCGTACAAACCGAGCTAGACCGCACGAATCTCTATCTCGAAAATAATTAGGGAGACCAAGATCGATGTCCCGGTCCCGAAAACCATTCGACGATAGCATCAGAAACGAAGCTGAATGGAGCCCATTGATGCGTCCGCGCCGGCCTGAACGCGTCTTCTCCTCGCTATCAGTATTCACGGTCCGGTCTAAATATCTTCCTGAATGTCCGGCGCGAGTAAATCCCCCCTTGCCTTCCGAGAAATCGTACGTCCTTTCCGGGACGAATTCTCGAGATAAAAAGGACCTGAATGACTCAAGGACATCGTGTTACCCTATACACTGATTTCTTCTCTGTCTTTTAACGTGTGTGTATTTTTTTGTGATGACTATGCTCCGTCTCATGTTTCATGGTTAAACGTCGCCGAGATGTCGCCATCTTCGAACGATTAGATCTGTAGGGTTCGAAGAACGTCAACGGAAATACGAATACATACGGGCGGAAGTCAGATTTCTTCTGGCACGTCGGTTTTTATTTCGAACAAAAATATCCTCAAGAGAGTCGATGATTCGAATCGAATAACATAATAGAGATCGACGAACTACGTGACGCGAAATAACTCAGTTGTATTTACCACGATTCGAGTGAATCATTTTTGTGAGATCATCATACACAGCAGGAAGAATTGGCGTGACAAGATTAGAGGGGCAATAACAATATGCCGACGGTGTAGCGATGTAGCTAGACACGATTCCGAACAACAATAGTCTCCCGACACATAAAGAAAGACAAGATGCAGGAAAAATAAGCCGATGATGTACTTTTCTTCTATACGTGACAGGATGAGCGACCACGTGCCTAACGTGAGCCAAAACCAATGGCGTAGATTTATAAAACATGCCGTGTCTTACAGAAGTTTTACATCAATAAGAATCGATTTCTGAACACTTTTTTATTGTTACTTATTTATTTTGTCTAAAACATTTTCAGATTTTTTGCTCAAGTTTTGCTCGAGAATTTTATATATCTTTAATAAGTCGTGCTGCTGTACACATGCAATTTTATGTTAGAAATTTTTACAGTTATTTTAACATTTTTTTACGTTTCAAAGTCTTTGTGTTCTACGTCACTGATCCACGCGACATCTCGCACACGTGCAGTATTTCGATAATTTATACTTCAGATGTAAGCAATAAAACACAATAGCGACAATATTTTAAACTTAGAGATTCGTCTTCAGATTCAGTGTTTTGTTATTACACAAATCGAATTGAACATCAAGTTGATAAAAATCTCATCCACTCGAACATCACAAAACAATACACGAATACAGAGTCACTTTATTATTCGCCAATTTCCTGTGTCTACGAAACCTTGAATATTCTATGTTTTTTAAATATCGTAATATGTACTTTTTTATTAGACTGGACAAATATTTTTAAAAATGATTAAAACTCCTCCAATTTGATTAAAAATTAATATAATTGAGTGTACAAAGATTTTTTAAAGAACTTATAGAGCAATCCTTACAAATCGAACGACTTCCGGATTACCGGAAAGTGTTTCAGAAACATAATAGTCACGCGTTATAGTACTGTTTACATGTTTTGTACAAATAGTATAATTAAAACCTGTTTTTTATTCAGCGAGGAACTTCTAAATATTACTTAGGAAACATCATGATTAAATTAAATTAAAGAAAATATTGAAACATTGAATGTGGAGAGATAAGACGTTGAATATTTAATCACTACTTGATGTATTTGATTCATTCTTTTATAAAGCATTTTTACTTAACGAACTTTATTGAAATATAAGTTTAATCGTAATTTACATATGCGACTAAGTAATGTAGAAAGTAATATTATTAACCACATTCTGTATCATGCAAAAAATGATGAAATCGATAGAAGTATAACTTAGAGTCAATTATTTAGAATGTATTTCCCACGTGTGTGTGTGTGTGTGTGTGTGTGTGTGTGTGTGTGTATGTTACTTGAAATGACAATCATTATCTGTAATTCATCGCTGTTGACGCGAACAAAAGCTGATGGTTTTTGGACTGAGAGATTCGTGTAGCCGTACATCGGAATTGCGGCGATAAAGTGTTGAAGAACGTCGTATCTGACATATAATGCTCCTCTTATAGGACACTATCAAAGCGTAGCTTTAGAATTTGCTCGTAAGGTATAAAAGCCACATAAACGAGATCCGCGGCAATAAAATCAAGTTGAATTTAATTACGCGTCTCCGTTATCTTTTCGAGAATCTAGTCCCTTTATCATCGGACGCGTCCCTGTTCTCGACCTACCATTAAACTATCCTCAGGGATTTATTAAATTTGTGTAACCGCCGCGCGAATATTACCAAAATTATGAAGCGAACAACGATGAAAGATCCGGCGAAGAGCGAAGAGCGAAGAGCGCAACGATGTAGCGCGAATGAAACTTACAACAGCTGCTTTCATTAAAGAACCGTTTTCCTGTTACAATACGTCGAGTTTTGTACATACATAAGAATTTGTATGGAATTAATCTTGTCGTAATTCGACTCGATAAACATCTCGATTCTCAAGCACGTCGCGTCGGCGCGCTGCAATCGTCGAGAAACTGGTGGATCGAAAGAATTTCATATGGTCGGATGTGTTTTGGTGCTTTGGAGAAGCCGAATCGCCGTGGTCTGTCTATGGCCCTCGTAAAGCGCTAAATAATCATCCGGACGAAAACTGGCAATAAAATGTGTCGCCAGAGCCCGGTAACGAGGCCCGAGCGGACGCTGCGACGAAGGCGACGGACCACCCAAATAATCTTGAATAGGTCCGAGAAGAGGTCACTCCTCGGCTATTCATTATGCATCTCGAATCTCTCCTCGCACCTTTGTTAATCTCGCGCTAAGCGTTAATTTAATTAAACCGCCGCTCCGCTGCTCGTTGTCGCGGCAGCGCGCGATTTCTTCTATTTAACGCGCGCTCTCTTCTTCCTGTCACCTTTGTCCTCGCTGGCAGCTCCGTTGTCGGCAGCAGATAACGCTCGTGACGATAATTAATGATCACTAGCAACTCTCCGTTGCGAGGAAACGCGCGATTTTAGCAGAACGAAAAAGATAATGAGATAATTGGAATTGTAACATTGTATTGTTTTTCGATATTTTTCAGAAATAAATTCTATGTTCACACACACACACACACATATGTACTCGTGCTAATCATGCATGCAGAACAAACATAATCTTTCTACGAATGTCAAGCGCGATTCTTGACGAAGAGTGAGGGGGAAAATGGGGAAAGAGTTAAAGTTATGAAGAACTCTGTCATAAAGTGAGAAAATCTATTTATAGATACTTAAAAAGAATTTGAGACAAATATGTAGAGAGAGAATATCTAAACATAATCTGTCCTTATAGTTTATCTATTCTCTCTTAGTAAAAAATTTACGATAAAAAAAAAGCAAAAATTCCTTTCAAGATTTTCTTTCAAAAATTTGTAAGAAAGTCCATCTCGTAAGCAGATGCTTATCTTAAGTCTACTTTTTACATCTACTATGATAAATCTTATCTCAGCAGACTTTTCTCGGCATGAAAACGCACGATTTAAAAACAGTAAGTGTATGACACGTATTATTCAGTATTATTCAGTCGCTAACACCGCTTGCCTTGCGTTTTTACCGAAATTGAAATCTGAGACGGCGGGACATGTCATGTTGCGATACCTACGTAAGAAACCGCAGAAATCGATGTCGATGGGATCGGGTGCGTGCGGGCGTGTTGCAAGCAAGCACAGCGAAAGGTATCTCTATCAGAATGTGTTGTACATTAATACTTTAGTATTTTAGTGGCGATTGCCGGCTGTTAATGCCACTCCGCGTTGAGTGGTCTGGCTCCCGGCTTTACAAATTTATACACTCTCGGCGTCCGAGCGTTCTCTTTTCGATATGATATCTACGTTTCGAAGTCGTGCTAAGTCTTTTGACCTTATTCCCGCCACTTCGGTCGCCACTTACGTGCGCCGACCTCGACAACAGAGACGGATCTTACGCCGACAAGCACGCGCGCTTTCGTGAATCTCGTACGATTGATCTTTGCGAATTTATATTATTTCGATCTTTTGTGTATGCGACCCTGCGATTTCTTTACGATTCAATCCTGCGAAGCCAGCTTGTATTTTGCGTGTCGACCTTTCGCATGAATCGGCACTTTCTTCAGTATCAGTTGAATGTTATTGTGACATGGTTCGACGATACTTGTATACACATAAGCTCATGTTTTCAAATGCAGCAATTGAACGGATATTTATGCTTTCCTTTTCTTAAGTGGTCCTTCATCAGGTTTGACATTCGAAAAGTCGAGCGCGATTTCGGAGACGTTTGTCTAGCGCGTCTTGTTTCGATTCTTGATTTCGGGAGCCGTGGCGGATCAGGCACGAGAAGAAAAAGAAGAAGAGAGACGCGCCCGGGCCCTGAACGCGTTTATAGTGATCGCAGGAAACGCGTCGTGTACTCACGGGTGATCCGCGGAATGGTAGTGGTGACGGGGATATGGCGACGATGATGGTAGTAGTGGGTGATGGTAGTGGTGGTGGTAAGTATGGTACCTCTGGAGCGGGTGTCATCATTTATCTCGCACCGGAGATCGGGCCCGCCGATACAGCGGGACGTTTTAATGGCCGAACCATGTTGGAATTAACCAAAACAAAGACGAAGCATCAATTAGGCGACTTTTTCTTCCACTTCTCCTTCGCCTCCTTTACCTTCACTCTCTCTCTCTCTTTCTCTCTCTCTCGTCCGCTTTAAACACTTCTCTCTTGGCCCACGAAAGAGAGAAGCGTAGAAAGTGCGTACAACGTATGTGCGTGGTCCTCCTTTATGCTATCCTCGATCAGCTTTTTCTCGCACCGACAAACTCCTGTGCACACCGCTTCTCCTCGCGGCCACAAAGTCACACGCTTTAAATTGTACGCGCCCTTTGGCGCCCAGGTAGCCGCATTGTCTCAGATAATGGCTAATAAATTGTTCGACGAAATCGCGGACCACACTTGCACGCTTGCGTTTGCGGGGCAGAATCGAGAATTTTGTCGTACGGCACTCCGTGAAGTGCTTCTTCATGCGATTGTCGCGCGTTCGCAGGAAAACGATATCACCAAAGTGCCGATCGATCGGATTATCTTAACTATAGATGTTTGCGTTGTAAATAGGTTACTTGTATACTCACGGTTTTTGAGTATATTTCAAAGAAAAAGGTTTTTATTGTATTTATTGTATTATTATATTAAAGTGGTTTTATTTTTTGTCATAAAATGTGAGTAGAAAAAAAAATACAGCTCGGCAAAAATGTAAAAGAAGCGAGCGCGTTATTTGTGTGTGTGTGTGTGTGTGTGTGTGTGTGTGTGTGTGTGTGTGTATGGAAAGAAAAATGTGACTAAGGTAATTTGAATGCAAGGCAGCGCGCTCAATATTTCCGGATACATTTGTTACATATTGAATCTCGGTTGGATATATTCTATTCTACAGAAAAAAATCACAAGTTATTTGTTACCGAGTTAGCAGGGTTACACTAAAAAAAAAACTTGGGTTACAGTACAAGGTCAAAGTATTTAGAGGGAACAAGAGAGCGTCACTGGACAAGGCGTAGAAGAATAATCGACAATCACGGAATGATTGACGTTACATTTTTTTACGCTCTTATCGATTCTTACAATTTTTCTTTTCCGTAAAAAAGCTAAGTTCTTCAAGGCGTTTAATATAAAGAAACATTTTTTTACATAATTACCCGTGACCAATTGTGACGAATGTTCAGATTTCTTTTTTTTTTTCAGCCGAGGGACAAATTGAATGTACGTTTCAACAATAATTAAGAAAACCTGGAGAAAATATAACGGTTGATACGTCGATAAATTTGTATCGCAACAACGTGGTCGACCGTAACAGGTATCAAAAAAAGGAACCGTACAACCGCAAACCAAGAAGAGAAAACGAGGACAACACGCGGTGTATCTCGAAAGTTTTGCGCTTTTGCAAGAATTGTACTTTCTTTCGTCTTCTCAACAAAATTAGCGCGAGCAATAAGTGTTCGCATCAAACTAATTATAATAAAAATGTACAAACGAGATTTTCGCAAAAACGTGTGAGATGAACGGCCGCGGGATGTCGAAATATAAGTCAGCATCGGACGATACTAGGCGAAGAGTCATTTAGTAGAACGAGCGATGATGGATAGGTAAAATCGACCGCGTGTGACCATGCCCCGGAATCGCTGGATGTGCACCGAGGGGGTTAGCTATTCTGCGGCCTCTCGATATATAAACGAGAGGCTGATCGCGCAGGTGACGCCGCTGGCGCGGCGATCTCCTCCACTAATCACCATCGGTTTTAGATTATTCTAAAATAATGACGGCTTTCTAATGGCAGCGGGTGGCTAGCGAGCGGATGATTCGTGCAGCGACGACGTGGCGACGGTGATAAATCGTGCCTACCGTGTGCTAGCCAGCAGTGGCTGATGACGTAACGCATCTCTCGCCGCAACGTCGCATCGCCGGATGCAACGACAGAGACAAAAGAAGGGTCCAGGTGTTGCGGCAATATCCTTGGAACGTCCTGTGGCCACCGCGACGCGTCCTCGAAATATTTCGAATGACTGCTCTCCCCGTTTTTCAATCGTCCGGGCCGAGGCGATATTATCGCGAGATTAATCTCGTGACTCTACCAAAACCACCTCTCCCAACGTTCAAGATTTATAGGAAGGTGTATCTGCCCGATTAATAGACGAAATTAAATCGCTGATTACAAACTGCGAAAAACAGTTAGTGCGAAGTATAACCATGAGACTTCAAATTCGCGTGTGCTTATAAAACAAAAAAAAAGAAAAAAAAACCGAATCGAGCTGTAGTTTGCCATCAGGTGTGACTGCGAAATCCTTAGAACGTCTTGACTGCGCATCAGTCAATCTCTTTCTTTCTGTCTACGAAGTCTCGCACAATCTTAGGACCGTTCACCCTGCGATTCTCCGAGTTTTTGAGCGCGCGGTCTCACGGGAGTCGTCGCAGAAGGAGTATTTATGCGCGAGCCACTCGTTACGCTATCCGGACCGCATAGTTTCTTCTTTGGAAGAACCGCGCTTCTCCGCTTCGTTCGTGTTCCGGCTCGCGTGCAGCAGCATCAATGAAAAGGACCGAGCGTGAATAAACGACGGCGGCGACACGTAGACGCGTATACCTAGTCGAACCAGGAATACCACTCTCACGGTGCTGTCGAATAGTAGAAATGGTCCAGAAGGATTAGACATGTGAAGAGTCGTGAAAAACGGTTTTACGATTCCCTCAAACTCCTTCTCTTCCTCCCACTTCCTCTTTCTTGTGTAGAAACAAAAGAAAGACCGATTTAATCTTAAACGGAAAAATCTCGAAAACGTTTACACTAGAGTTCAGGAAAACACTTAAAATGTTTATAGTCTCGTTAATTTAGAAACTTTTTTATTGCTTCGCAATATTTTGTTCGGTCTCGCCGGCGTTTCTCCGAACGGTTTATCGTAGAGCGATGACAGTGGATATAATTGTTTCGTTAAGTTGCGGCAATAACAAAGATCGGCATTCGTTCTTGAAGAGGACAAAAGTATCACGTAACTGTAGTTAACTAGTTATTGAAAGAATGAAGAGAAAACAGTGGGTTCTTGAATGTTGTCTCAAACAAAATCCGTAAATAAAATCTGTAACCATAAATACCTACTATTACGATGTTTGCAGACCTTAGTAAAAATGATCCTTTATTTTGTCTTTGTAACGAAGTTTCATTTTCAGAATAAATGTCCCGACAAACCACAAACAGTTGAGTATCTATAACATGGTCTAAAAGTAAAAAAGAGTCTCTATTTTCCTATTTGCGTCTTCGAGACACTGTTCATCTTAAATCACGAAGTTTCAAGAAGCGGCGAGCAAGAAAGAGGGTAGAAGAGAGGCCCAAGACCAGAACGTCGTGTCGTATGTCGCAAGAACTCACGAGGGTTGCTTTCCTGCTCGGCGGACCCGATAAGATAGGGTCCGCAGGAACAAGGAATATCCGGGCCCACTTTGGAGCCGCGCGCGTTTGACAGTTTTGTACCTACTCGTACGGCGACAGATATTCCACGAGAGAGAGAGAGAGAGAGAGAGAGAGAAAGAGAGAGAGAGAGAGAAATGAGAGTGAGTGAAAGAGAGAGAAAAGGACTAAATTCTTAGGGCTCGGGGTGGTCCTTTATTGAACTAAACTCCGCCGAAATCGGTTACAAGCGGTCGTATCTCGTTTGCGGAAGCTACGCGATACTTGATGGTGTTCGAACTTTTCATTAAAGTCACGAAACTATAGATAAAGAGTTTGTAAGTGATGAAATTTTGTGCTCGCTAATGAACTTACATTCTTTAACTCGATAACTAGCTCCGTTCAGTTAATATCGTGTTTTTCTGCCGATATTAATTGTGCTCTTACTATTGATGTTCCAAGTGTTTGTGCACGCTTATCGCGAAGTAGCTACACAGTGAACACTATTAAAACCGCGACACTATCGATCTCTCTCTCTCTCTCTCTCTCTCTCTCTCTCTCTCGACAAGTAACCAGTTACAGAGTTTTAATGAAGAACGTGTTGTAATTGAACCGATTTGAACTTTCAGAGTGACATTGATTGGCTATCGGAAAAAGTAAATTTGTTTTTCGAAAAGAGAATTAAATAATCGACTCATTGATTATGCGTCGATTTTCGAAAAAAAAAAAACTGATAATAATTTGCTTGCGATTTTCACTCGTCAAAATTGTTTTTTTTTTTTTTTTCCTTAACTTGCGCGATAATTTTCCAATAATCTCTTGTCCGTTTTCATCGATTTACACACTTCATTGAATATCTGTTACGTAAATATAGGTAAGCACCTTCTCTCGAACGACGTGCATACATGCGACATGCATACATACATGTATCTAGAAAAAAAAATTAATTCACTACCAGTTTTGTTAAGCTTCTTTTTATCATAATATATGTATTGAAATTGTTTAGATAACATTATTTCTTGACATTATCTTGACTGCCTTTATATACGCTTTTAGAACGTTTTTTTTTGTGTGGCATTTAAATTCTTTCGTGAGTTTCAAATGTAAGTTTTTTTTTTTTGTTTAAACTGTAACTGTATTTAATTACAGTCTGTATAGTCTGTCTCGAGATCATATACATATAAAACTTCGATTCAAGACATTGTATCCTTAATCTTAATGTCTCTCGTTTAACTCAATGATACATATGCAATAGATATTCAAATATTCGTGGTAATACAACAAGGTAAGCATTGTCGACGTCCCGAGAAGAAGTAATCTTCGTCGTTGTTGAAATCGCTTCAAGAGAGAAGCATCATCGTCTGATCTCGGGGGCATAACTTTTCGACGAGTCGCCGGGCGATTGCTCGTGTAATTTAATTTAAGTTACGAGCGCCGATAGCGCCAGAGCCACAAATCAATTAGAGTGCCCCGTTCTTTCGGAGTGATAGTGATAGCGGCGGTGCAGAACGCGCTGTAAACATCTTTAGTGCCAGATAAGTTGCGCGAGCGCGCTCCGTTCGATAGTCGTTGTGCAACCGTTTATTCAGTCGTGGCTAACGCGCGGCCTGCCTCTTCTGCTTCCTTATCAGCCCACTATTTTGTACTCCCGATTATTTCGCTCATTGGATTATTACTTTTGCCCGGCGATGCCCGGCATTTGGCTTGATTGCGGCACGGTCGATCGTCGAAGTGACACGAGCCAGCCGCCGCTCGTGTAATATCGCTGGGTAACAAATATCGGATTCCGCACCTGCATAATTCCAACCAAACCAATCGTTGTCGTCGTGTGATTAGTCACGATAATATAATGATCGTATTAGTATATGATACCACCGATATGCATATCTCAAACGTTGCTGTTTATCTTGCTTGTGTTGATTACACCGCTACTTTAATATAATACATTGTAATATTATGAAGAATTCTTGTGTAATTATTTGTTTAATTCTTTTCTGATAACTAAACCGTCTGTATAACATAGGAGGTAACATAATTGTTACACATAATTTTTCTTTAAAGATAATTCTAATTGCTGAAGAGATTTTCTGTAGAACTCATCTAGGGTACAAACGAAAGTCGAACGCATACAGCAATTAAGATAGCGGAAGAGATGTTTTTCGTTCCGCTCTTCAAAATACTTAAAACTTACATCATGTATCCCTTTGGGCACTGAAGGCAGTGTCGCAGAGTTGAGATGCATCTAAAGGGAATTCGACATTCCAGCGCAGCTGGAAGCTTACGCTTGTCTCGTACTTGCTCGCGTATCTGCAGGTGGTTTTATTATTTCTCTTTTCCTCGTGAGAGGAGAAGAACTCCTAGACAATGGCGCAACGTTACGTCGATCCTCATCGTCTCTTTCTCGACGATTCCATTCGACTCCACCCTGACGGGATGATTTTCGCTAAGACTCCGTCCAACCGGTTTCAGCACGCGCGGTTTGTCATTAACTCTCTTCGGCCGTAGGCTTCTTCGTGGTTTGTGGCAAACTAACGGTGTAACAGCCGGAAGCTATTATAATTACGCTAATGCAGGAGGTTAAGCTTACATGGGTGCGCTTATGCTTAATTCGCCGATACGATCTTTTGCAGAGAATCTTTGCTTCATGATTTTTCGAACTATTAAGAGATAAAATACCAAACGAACATACTAAAAGAGAAATACATTAATCGCAGAAAAAAATTTATTTTATACGTATATATAAAACCTGATAAGAATCATTTTACTTTTGCTAATATAAATAGAACAAAAATGTATATTTTAAATTTAAATGTTTTTTATTTAAATCTCTCTCTCTCTCTCTCTCCTCTCTCTATTTTAAAAACACAACAAGATTATTGCTACTATTTTATACAGAGATTTCTTAACACTTAGAGATCGATCGAGTTCTTCCAATGCTTTCCAACGCTTTCGTTGAGAACTGAAATCATTATAATTTACGTTTCCCGTGTGGAAAATTTATAATATCGATTCACGGGCGCGCGATAGATAAGTTTCGTCAATAAACTACTGTTCTCACATCGTTGTACATCATAAGAAATAACGCGCTATTTTGAATACAGCGTATCCACACGATAGTCGAAGAAGAAGAATCCTATTGCGACTGACTTCTCCGAGGGGTTCTTCGCGTTCCGATGAAATAGTGTCTGTAATCCGACGTAAGTTAACGCGGCTCGATGCCCCACGGTGAGCAAACCGATGCTCAACGTGTTGCCTCCGAGAATGCGTATACTCGCAAAGAACCCATTCGTAAATGCGTGGACGCGTTTGCAAACGGCAATCTTCGATAATAAAATATATATATTTCTGTCGTGTTGCAAAAAAATTATTATTGAAAGCAGTACTAAATACAAAATATATAGAATTATACAATGATGTTTTTCTTATTGTACATAGAACTTTCTCTATTAAAAATATTTTTTTTAATTTGTCTACATATAAAATTAAATTTTTTAATTTGTTACCAATAAATAACATAGCAATAAATATTGTAGAGCGTGTGTGCGCTTATGCGACTGTTAGAGTCAGAAATGTTAAACGAGCATGTTGTAGAGCAGTGCTAAAAGAGAGAAAGAAAGAGAGAGAGAAACAGCTCCGCTCGTAAGGGGCCATCCGTAAAAACGCGTACGCGCGCGTTGGAAACGAAGGTGTCCCGTAGAGGCCTCCGTCTCCTGGGGGAAAAGAAGGCATACGTGGGGCATCGCGGGCGATGCATCACCGCTGCACCCCACGCGGCGCATCCCGGTATATTAGTCACCGGAGAACGCGCACCAACCGCCGCGACCAAATTGAGTCTTTGCCATAAAGTAAGCCGTAAAAAAGGGTGGCAGTCACGGGGAAATGCTCGCTCGCGCAAACAGGAGGCAAGGGGGACAGGAAGGATCATGGGGGAAGGGATCGTGAGGTGGAAGGGGAAACAGAAAGCGCGCGGACATTCAAATTTATGGTAATGCTCGCTCGCTCGGCGCGGGGTTATCGATCTCGTCTCTCGTGCTTGTTGTTGCCGCCGTTATTAATATCACTCTTGTTATTGTTATTCTCGACCGTTGTTCACTCGAACACACTCGTAAGAGTTGCAGATCGCGATCGAGCGGAATTTCGCGAGACGACGACTTTTCGGAACGGGAACTTCATGAATATTAATTCACGCGCGAGTATAGCAAAACGATCATTAATCTATCAACGAAGTATTCCCGACAGGTGATTATACAAATTATACGTGTCACACGAGAGAGATTCGTACTTACAGAAGGCATTTTATTCGAAACATTGTAACGCCACGACGAAAACGAGAATATAATTATGTATATGTGTCCCGCGGACATTTATAGAAGTCGAAAGAAGCGCGATGTCCAAATGCTGATTAAATGATTGTCTTCTCGAAATACTTGTTCGGTATCTATATTCGCCCGGTATGCGATTCGAAACAATTTGGCAATGTTACGTGGAGGATTTGCTCGCGGTGTTCGCCGTGTTAAATGTACGTACAGCCGACCGCGAGATCCCATATTTCTTGTCAAATGATATAGGACCGCTGTTATATGGCCGAGTCATGTAAACTTCGCTCGCTTGCATTTGCTCCGCGTGGCAATACGACTCAAGTGGAATACACCGGTATATACTCGAGAGAGAAGAAAAGAAGAACGATAAAGAGGAATAGAGAGAGAGAGAGAGAGAGAGAAAGAGAAAGCGAGGCATAAAAAAAGGATCCGACACTATTATGACTTTATAACGTTATATCCTATCGCGGAA